>VURO01022249.1:0-12115 GCA_015108175.1 Pelvicachromis taeniatus
CGTCTTCCATGGTTTCAAAATACTGACTCCAGGGCAGAGGGGAGAAATCTCTCTTACGCCCAGGTCTGTAATAAATTAAAAAAAAAAAAAAAAAAAAAAAAAAAAAAAAAAAAAAAAAAAAGGAAGAAGAAAAGTAAATAAGTGGCCTAAACCATATTCGATGTGATTCAACACTGCAACCTAAACTTTGTAGAAGCAACTGAAAGCCAAAAACCTCCAGACCAAAAATAACTCTCCCCTTCTTTTCACATCATCAAACACTGCACTAATAAAAAAAAATAAAATAAACAAAAAGACAAAAAATGTAATAAAAGAAAAAAACAAAAACAGAACTGGAGCATAACTGTCCTGTTTGTGTGGCAAAGGTAAAGGAAAGGTGTGTCGGAGCATTTATTACCCCCTGACACACAAATGTTTTTAAAAAATTACACGCTTTGATTTTTATTGTAGGTCCACACTCCATAATTAAGCTTCTCACAGTGAGTCATAATTTTTTTAATTTTTCTCAAATTAAAAATATATAAATAAATAATATTAATAAGAATAAAGTATGCATTTTTGCAAGACATTTGTTAGATTCTAGTTTGAAACAGAAGCATGAAGTCTCATAGGATTAACAAAAAGCCTAACTTTTATGAAATCCTTGTAATTTGTTGCTGATTAAAGTATTACTGAGTTACCCGTTCATCTACATTCAAGGCATTTTATAAGATACACCTTTGCTAGTACTGCGCTGGACCGCTCTTTACTTCACAGCTGCCCTAACTGTTCATAGCATAGATTCAACAAGGTGCTTGAAACATTCCTCAGATTTTGCTCCAATTGACATGATAGCGTCACACAGTTGCTGCACATCTGTTGGCAGCTGCACATTGATAATGTGAATCTCCCAAAGATGATCTACTGAAATGAGTTCTGGTGACTGTGGAGGCCATCCGAGTACAGTGAACTCATTGTCATGCTCAAAAAGCCACTTTGAGACGAATTTTACATGGTGCGTTATCCTGCTGGAAGCAGCACTCAGAACAAATATTCACCATCACAATGATATCTTGTGTTTTTGTTTGCTTTACTTTACGCTTCTGCTGGCTTTGCCTTTCTTCCTCTAGAAAGCATGAAGAGTGATTTGCTTTGATTTCAAAGTACTTGGTTGTAAATAATAATAACAACAATAACAATAATAATAGTAATAATAATAATAATAACAATAATGTTGATAATGATGATGATAACCTTCACTAGATACGCTGTGCAAATGGAAACAAACCTGTGGCACAAACCCTGCATATTGAAATGTTGACAATAATCTCTTGGAGAACTAAAATAACTTCAGACACAGATTTCATGCCGTGTCACAAATCACATTAATTTTCTACAGAACATGCTAACACGCAAAAGCGGCAGGCTAAATCAATCGTATACAACAGTGATTATCTAAACTCTGGTAGCAGACGCAGCTAACCTAGCCGGGCTAAAGCAATCGGTTAAGCATTGCAATTCAGTGACAGTGTAAATATACGATTCCAGTCTCTGGCTTTAGGAATAAAAAACAACCGGTGTGATGGTGCACGCAACTAAACGTCACGTTAAAAATGCTGCTCAGATCCTAGCTAACTCACCCCATTTTCATTTTGGAGCCGGACTGAAAACCACCTGCCATAGGAGGTCTGGAGGCTAACAGGTTCAAATGCAACTGTTTCTCCATGTTGTCAAAAGTGAGGCCAGTCTTTGTCAGGAACTCTTTGATGTGACCTTCTCTCGCTTTCGCAGCATATGATTTTCTTCGACACCTGCACCGATGTTAGCCAGACATTGGTTAAACTGCGTTTGGCTGGCAAGCTAACAGCTAGCGCTCTTCTTCTTCTGCAGCAGAAATGACGGTCTTTCTTTCTCAGATGATTGACGCAAATTATTTCACAGCATTGTCGCCATCTACTGGCTGCAAAATCAACTGCAATACAAAAGTGGCTTACAGTTTATAGCTTTCAGCATTTCGGAGTACTATGAATGAAAGTCAGACTGTTTCCACTGAAGGCTGAAACATATTATTGTGAATATCAAGTGTAAACCCACTAATGCATAGTAGAGCGATGGCTAGCGTTGTCAGCTTATAGCAAAAAGGATGTGGGTTTAAGTCCATCTGCCCTCTTTGCAACTGCATTACCTGGCCTCAACGTACCGTGGCCTCAACCTAAAGCAAATTTAACCAAAGGGTAAAAAAAAATCATAAAATTGAATATTTTAATTCCACCCATATTTTTTGGTCAGCTAAATTTAGGTAATCTTAAATGTTTTTAATACTAAAACTGTTTTTCATTAACAATGGGATTATGTTAACAGAACTTAAACATACTGTTTTATGTTATCCTAACTTAATGTTCTTAGACTATTTTTGGTGATTTTAAATGATAAATAAGCAGTGGAGAACTGTTATTCCACTTTAGTTACTTAGTGAGCAGTAATGTAAAGGAGTAATGTAATTAACTGCCTTCTCAAATTCAACAACACAGTTACAGCTGCTGATTTTCTAACAGGATTGTTACTCATAACATTGACTTGCATTAAGTTTTTGTAGCAAGCAATAATTCACTCTTTGTAAACATCACTGGGCCCATATTGTTACATTAAGCAGAGGATAACTTTAGTCATAAAGCCCAGCAACCCACTGCACCTATGGTGCCACAGTCATAGACAGCATAATCTTTTCACAGCTTTGCTATAGTTACATTAAAGGAAAATGAACTGAAAACATAAATAAACCAACAGCTAGAAGTATAGTATACACAATCCTCTGCTATTCTATCTTCCAAGAGCCAAACTTTCAGCGTGTTCTCAAATCACAAACACCAAAACACAACTTTGTATACAGCTCTGCATTTAAAAGCAGCAGGTCGTAGGTCGAATGTTCAGGTCAATTCAATTTTATTTACTTAGTACTAAATCACAACAACAGTTGCCTCAAGGCGCTTGTTGTGAGCTGGACCCAAATGTAGATGCGTGAAGGCACTTTTTAGCTTACTATACAATTCTTGAACGCAGACTGGCAGCAGTGGCCGTTCAAGAATGTGACCCACTACGTCCCGCTTACTCAGCCTGTGAACAGGAGTTAAATGTCTTCCACGGCTCTGCCTATGTCGCAGTGGGTGCAGGCAGTTTTAAAGGTGTGGGTGTTTCCAGCGAGAGAAGGCATCAAGTTACATTACTTGAAATGTAATTTTTAGAACTTGACACATATAAAGTGCAAAAGTAAACACACGCATTCCAGCAACAAAAAGTGTTAACAGGAAATTTAAGTTGTTAAAGTGTGAAACTTTCCAGACACTGAAGTCGAGCGACATAGTGAGAGACATCGGAGAGAATGAATCGCAGTGATGTAAGAAAGAACATGTTATGGCAGCCGGTTGTCCACAGTTGTAGACTTGTTAATTAGAACGAGAGGACGGGAACAGGTGCTGGTGAGCAAACATAATGAGTCACATGCAATTTTAGGAGGACTCAGCTGATTATCATCCTAATCAGTCAGCATTGACGCACATTTGAAGTAGGGCAAAGGTCTAAACACTGAGGAGTGTCTGCATAAAGAGCGTTTTCTTTCCTGTAATTGAATTTGTGTTATTATTCAAAAGAAGCTTATTAATTAGTATGCTGGAATACAATAAAAAAGGCAATTTTCCATACTATTCAAGCATTTTTCATTATGTGCTTTACATGCGCTCTTTTCCTTCTGTATATTCTCAACAGAGCTTATATTACATTATAATCCCCATTTTTGGTTTGTAACCTATCAACTCCTTAACAACATGTCTGATCTCATCTTTGCTCACTGATCTAACCTAATATTAGAAGATATCATTTAGCCAGTGAGAACCAAAATAAGCACTAAGTTTTAAGAAAAATGCAAGCCAAAGCTAAATGTGAACAGTGTGCAAACCCCCTGAGTCATCTCTGCTATGTGGGGCCTTTTGCTGTCTTAGTGAAATATCTGTTTTGTGTACAGTGAAAAACTGTAAGTCAGCGTAAATGATAAAAGCTGTTAATTAAGTTGGAAAAACATTATAAACTTGAGGTAACTACAGAATATGAAAAATAAGCAGTTTCAGTGTCTCTTTCTTCTTTTCTTATTTAATCATTTGGTGAAGCAGAGCTAGGACAATCCAAGTTTGAGTTGATTTTGTGAATGAAGCAAACATGCTGAGCCATAAACCTGTGCCCTACTAACGTTTAAGTGATGCAGCGGCTGACCTTATTTATAGTGTTTCTCAGCACTGATTTAAAGTTCACAGTATTCAAAGCACAGGGGTGATCTGGGGGCTCAGTGTCTCTTTAAGGGGAGGTCACTGCAAACTGGTTGAAGCCAGCCCACTGACTTGTTTACTGGCCCGACTGTGTGCTTGAATGTTTCTCACACAGTGTTCTCAGGGAACTGTTTTTAGAGAGCAGGTGGTGAAACCACCTCCACCATCTCCTTAACCTTTGCATGGAGTACAGTGTAAATGGATTATTACCTTTCAAATGTTGTGTCATGTCACTTGACATCACAGGACCGAGTCTGAATATGTTTGCTAAATGTAAATATGTTCTCACTTTACTAATCTCTGCTGAATGCCTTGTTTAATATAGAACCTTTATAGCTGTAAAAAAAAAAAAAGAAGAGTGGAAAATATGCAGGTGCAGGGCTTTATTTTGACCCTGTTTACAAAACCTACTGCAGAGTTTCTGAGTAAGACGTCACACGGAAGATGAATTATAAAACTGTTTTATGTGTACAGGGCAATATTGCTATAAAGCAGTGGTTTATGGGAATTAAAGTGTTTTACAATGATGTGCAAAAGTCTTGAGCTATGGAAATATAGTGTATAAGGAAAAAACTGAATTTATACAATTCTAATAAGCTTGAAAGTCAGTGTTTGGTATGACAACTTTGATAAGATTTCCAACACCACTGGCTGAAATGTTGTAGACACTCACTGTTGTACCTCCCTCTTGATCTCCTCTCTAAACATGCTGACAATGATGTGAACCAAACAATTTCAAATTCAGATTAATGTCTCCAACATACCTGATGTCCCGGATTTTCAGTCCAGTTCTTGTGTAATTTGGATACCTCGGCCTTTTCTACCTGTTTTCCTTCCTTAAGAATGATTTCTTGTCAGCCACCCTTCCACTGAGACCATTTCTCATGACATTTTAGTGAAGAGCAGATGGATGATGAAGGGTCAGGTTTTTTGTTTAAAAAAAAAAAAAATCCTACCACTTCCTGTCCAGTTTCCGTATTTAAGGACAGGCTGCACACCATGCTGGGCTGTACCAAGTTTTTGGGGAATAGCTCTTTGGAAATCACCTTGTTGATGCAAAAACACAATTTTATGTCTGTCAAATTGTGTTATCTTCTGCATATTTTGTGGATTCAACAGCAAAAATGAGAAAAAATTTGATATTTTTTTGACAGGCCAAAGATCCTAATGATACAATTCAAAACAGGTTCTTTGGTAAGTTGTTTTAGGTGTTAATTGCTTTAGTTGGGTGTGTTTTCTAATAATGTATACTTTATTGATCCCATAGGAAATTAGTCTCTGCATTTAACCCATTCACTCAGTGAAGCAGTTGGCGGCCACCAATCCAGCGCCCGGGGAGCAGTATGTGGGGGTCGGTACCATGCTCAAGGGTAACTCAGGTTAGCTGTTGGGTGGGTTCAAACCATCGACTTTCCAATCAAGGGGCGAGCACTCTACCTACTGAGCCACCCCGCCCCCTAATTCGTGAATAGGTCAGTTTTAAGTGGCTTAACAAACAACTAGAGAACTATGGCTCAGTATCACCAGGTCTGGCTCCTTGGAAGCAAAATATAAAGAAAAAAGGGAGGCTCAAGACTTTTGCACAGTACTGTTACGGTTACAAAATTTAGTAGTATTGTTTTGGGAACAGAACGACTTCCTGACACATGTTGCAGCAGATGAACCCTTTGATATTTGGAATATAAGGCTGTGCTTTCTGACTTGAGAAAAGCTTGGCGACCTGTGACCCAGAATGCAATGGAAAGTCACATGTAAGGAAGCATGCACTCACGGAGAGCCAACACCTACAAAGAGTGCACCCCCCCCCACACACTTTCCATTTGGCAGCCACTCCTCTTGTTGGAAGCAGCTTGTGTGTTTGTAACAAAACAACCCAAATGATTGCATTCAGATGCTCTCTGCACCCACCCACTCTGCCCATGGCATGAATGGGCATATGAATGGCTACGAAGCATGGCAGTCCCCTTATTTGAATAATTTCATAACTTTTTATTACTTGCCGGGGTGGAGAGATGGGGGATTCCCAAAACTTCGAAACATCTAGAGCTAATTCTGTTCCCTGGGCACAAACCGTAAGAAATGATGCGGTGGAAATGTTACCCAGCCAGACAAATCTCATGAATCTCATGGGCAAACATCTCATGAATCCAGACAGGCCTCCCAGTCTGATTGGCTGCACATTACCAACCAATAGAAAAATACGGTTCACCCCGTGATGTCAGCAGAGTAATGTGAGCTGGTATCTGGGGAAGAAAAGCTGAAATTTCACGCAAATGCCAAATTCTGGATTCCAAACCTGAAACAATGTTTCTTTTTTAAAATTCACGAAACTTTCAGCAGTAATTTCTTTAATGTATAAATGGACTCCAAATAGACCTGAACGTTTATGTGTACTCAGAGATTTCATGCCAGGCTGCCTGATGACGGCATCAGGAAGAGATCAACAAGGGCTCAAATATCTGGCTGAGGCTCACAGGCTGATAAACATGATATTCATATAACAGGTGTACAACTTGTGAGGCTACAGCGCATGTAGTCACGTGTAAAAGCTTCCTATAAATTTGGGGAGGCTTCGTTCACATTGGAACAGTAGGAACACAGGAGACGAGAAAACGTATAGGATTAACTACCAAAGAGGACTGTATACTTTTTTTCTCTGTTCGCTGGATCATAATTTACTTGGAAAACGATTAAGGTAAAAAAAACAAAACCAAAAACTTGCATATCAATATAGCTGTGATTTTTTTTTAATTCTGTAAATTTTTACTGGTTCCAATTCAACTTAAGCCACAAGTAAAAATGTCAGTTACATGCAGTTATATGCGCTTCAAGCTGTGCGTAGCTTTCAGCAAAATCTGAGTGAATGATGATTTGCAGAATTGTGGTATATGGTTGTTTTTGCAGTAAGTGGTGGTATGCTCACTGGCTCATTTCGAAGAGAGTTTATGGCCCGAGGCATTTCCACAACAGAAGCACTTCGAAAGACTACCCTGTTTCTTGAGAAAACCTGAAAGTTGTCGCTATCGTTACTCACAGGTTTGTATGACTTTTAGCATGAACAGCTGAAAATATTTCCACTAAATACGACATGTACACCCAGGCTTATCACAGTTAATAATTTTAAGCAGATCAAACAAAAGTCCTTTAATATGAGAAAATATCAGCAAGCATGGATATAGTGTATTTTTACATTACACGGTTATATCCCATATGTGGTTGTCCAGGCAGCGATGCTCTTTGGTGCTTTGTGTTACACAACCAAAGGTCTTTGGCTCTTAAGAGCATATCTTTCCATTCATGTCTCAGCTGAGGCGCAGCAATGGTTGGCATGAAACCCAAAGATGTGATGCCCTCTGCGGCAGTTAAGTTCTTCGGAGCAGGCACGGCAGCCTGCATTGCTGACCTTGTCACCTTTCCACTGGATACCGCCAAAGTCAGACTGCAGGTTAGATGAACAGTGTTTAACAGATGCCTGATGCCTTTAACCTTATAATAGATGTCATAATAAAACGTCTTTAATTTGTATCATTTTGTGCAGCTTCAGGGAGAATCTCAGATAGTCGAAGGGGTCAGTGCGCTGAAGTATCGGGGCGTGTTTGGCACCATCACCACCATGGTGCGCACAGAGGGGGCCAGGAGTCTGTACAATGGACTGGTGGCAGGCCTGCAGAGACAGATGAGCTTCGCTTCTGTTCGTATCGGCCTTTATGACTCCATGAAGCAATTCTACACCCGAGGCACCGAGAGTGAGTATCAGTGAGCGAGCAACAAGCCTGCTTCCCTTGCACTGCTTCTTCATAACCAACATACATGTGGCACACAGGTGCAGGGATCGTTACTCGGCTCATGGCGGGCTGCACCACTGGGGCAATGGCTGTGGCTTTTGCACAGCCAACAGATGTGGTAAAGGTGCGTTTTCAAGCCCAGGTCCGACTGGCTGATGGCGAGAGGAGATACAACGGCACCATGGACGCTTACAAAACTATTGCCCGAGACGAGGGTGTACGTGGCCTGTGGAGAGGTACCTGCTTTGCCTTCAAGTCATTCATCTTTGTACGAAAATGCGCTCGGCTGTTCTAACTTACGATCCTCTTTTGTGTACCAGGGTGCATGCCAAACATCACTCGTAACGCCATTGTAAACTGCGCAGAGCTGGTGACCTATGACATGATCAAAGAACTCATCCTGAAGTACGACCTAATGACAGGTGAGATCATGAATGAAAGATACACACAAACATCTATCAAATGTCTCTCAAATTAACGTGAGAGTTGTGACTACACTTTTGTCCTCCCACAGATAGCCTGCCGTGCCACTTCACAGCTGCCTTCGGAGCAGGCTTCTGCACCACAGTTGTGGCTTCTCCTGTGGATGTAGTTAAAACACGTTTCATGAACTCAGGACATGGTCAGTACAGCAGCGCTCTCAACTGTGCCTTCACAATGCTAAGAAACGAAGGACCCACAGCTTTCTATAAAGGGTAAACACACACTAACATGACCACGGCACAAACAGAGATGATCCAAAAGTCCTTTTGAATAATTCTTCACTTGTCTTTCCTTTCTCTTCTTTAGGTTCATGCCTTCTTTCCTGCGACTCGGCTCCTGGAACATTGTGATGTTTGTCACCTATGAGCAAATTAAAAAAGGCATGAGCAGGGCACAGCAGTACTGGGAGTCTCCGTTCTGACCGCAACTAGTCAGACTTTTTCTATTCAACTCAGGACTGCAAAGCACAACAGCCTAACGCGCGCCACAGTGCAGTGGTAACTACTGACGACTCTTGGTTGGAGACCTGAAAATACAGGAGCACAAAAACACAAGAGTTGACGTTAGAAAGACTTTGAGCAGGAAGACTCCGGGGACATTGTTGCAATATTTAAAGGTTAGACCTTACAGAGGCTTCATGCTTTTTAATGGTCAGAAAGCTCCTTCTGGTGTAAACTTTCATGTTTACATGAATGAAATGAAATAATCACATGAATAATATTAGCCTGTAACATTAGTTATTACTTCCTTTAGGCTTTCCATGAAAGCAGAAGACAGTTTCCAACATCCAATGTTGGTTCAACATTACATACCTTAAAGTGACCACAATGTCTTTCTGGATTGTTTACATTGTTTACCTTATGTAGTTGTAGTTTAATGTATTTGCCACTAGATGTGAAAAGTATGTATGATTTGTTGCTGGTCGATGGGTCATGTATATTCTGTGAAATAAAGTGCTTGAATTAGTGAAAACATTTTATTTCCCCCCTCCTCTTGTCTGCCATTGAATGCCAGTGTAGCTGTTACTTTGTTCTGAATGTTTGTCACTTCACGTCCCGAATGTATGTATGTATGTATGTATGTATGTATGTATGTATGTATGTATGTATGTATGTATGTATTTCTGATGGGTTGCTTGTTTGTTTAAAATGTAAGTGACCTTATGTGTTTTTTTTTAAATTTATGAATTATACTTCCAAATCCATAATTTGTTGATTCTTTGAGCGCTGTATCACTCCCGTATGTCTCTGAAAGAGATCTTACCAGGACTGTGCAGTTTCTTTGCACAGGCCATCACTCTGATCAACACTTGGATCTCCAACATGTTATCTCACACACATTTAGTACAGGTATTATTAGGGTATGGATAAGTTACTACATAATTGATGGATAACTGGTTGCTATATAAAATATATATACTGGGAACTTGACAGTATAAATATACTGTTTATATAGTAATCAGTTAACCATCACTTCTTTTTTCCATACTTTATCCCAGCATCTTTGCACTCTAAAACATTGCACATTTATATATTTTTTTTACATGTTGTTACTGTCTGTGTCATGTTGTTGTTGTCTGAAATATCTGCACCCAATTCTTTGTTTGTGTAAAGACACTGGGCCAATAAAGCTGTGCATATTATTAAAGCTGTGCAATTAAACAACAGCATTGACACGTTATAAGATAAATGTGAAAAAAATTTAATCACTTGGCATTTTATATTTTTATGACAGTTCATGATGAATCTCTATGATCCAAACACCTGGTTCAGCTGCTGCAGTCTCACAACTGCGTCAGCAGATATGGGCGGATAGCACCACCATACCACCACATATGCAGGACAACACGCACCCATGCACTGACTGATAACAGGGAAATTTAGTCCTTGTATTTTCCAACATGGCACTAAAAATACAATGCTGCACTAGTTTGGAGTCCCCTACAGTGGCATAGTTGGTTTGCAGTTTTGTCATTTAAACAGATAATACTGTATGAAGACTAACTGTATGTTTCAACCTTCCAGCTTACTACTAAATGCAGGAACAACAAGTTACGAAACACATTTTAACGAAAAGCTGCAGTGAGACAATTACCGGTCTGTACATGTGGCTGTAATTTGGGGTGCAGTGTACAGGCGCGTGGGTTCTTGCGCTTTCATCATGACTCAGCATTTACTCTAAAAGTCTAATAATGCTGCACAGACCACCTAAAGAAATTGCTGACTTAATTAAAATGTGTTTAAACAAATTTAAAAATCTGTTTCAAAGATAAAACATTGATTTTATGGAATAAGATCAAATTAATGTTTGTGCATTAATATCTCTGTGAGTCTGAGGACATGATACATTTGATTGTGACGTCAAGAAGACAAAAGGAAGGCGCGCTCTAAACTGCACGCATTCCCACACGAGACAAATGCAGAGTATTTGTCGTGCCGACGCAGAGGTTTATAGTCGGCCCGCATATTTGGGGTGGGACCCCACCATGTAACACATGCCATGCTGTGATGTAACAGCATCATGGGCAGTATTTAAAGAGGCCGACCTCTTCCCCACTCCTGCATCTGTTCCATTTATTGTCTGAGATTCGGCGAGAGGTTTGGTTATTGTCCCCAGGAAAGCCTTTTCAACTCTACAAATCACATCACGGTACAGACAAATTTTTAGCTTTCTACTTTTACTATTCACTTTCCTGAAATATTTCCTATTATTAATTGATAAAGCTTTGTTGGATTACTTATGTTGATTTTAAAACAATTCTCTTATACAGGACTTGGAGTATGATTATATGCCTCATTGGTGTTAAAAAATCTATGGAAAAACAAGAAAAGTTGTTTATAGCTGGGACAAAGTTCAGCCACAGGGACGCCTTCAGAGAATCCTGATCTCTAAAGTTTCTGTCCCAGCCTGCTTCTATAAAGGTAAGATTTAATAACTTAAGATTGGATTTTATGTTGATTGGTGCTATTGAATTTGCAATGCATCTTTTAAGAGCCCATGCAAGTACACAGAACATAATGAACAGCAGTCTCTTTAAAGCCTGTACTTAGGGGGTGCATGCAGAATAGAGGTGTTAAACGAGCTTATGGCACACACCAGCTAGAGACATAACTAACATAGTGAGTAAAAGAAGCCAAGATCAAGCATGTAAAGCAGATCCATAAAATAAGCAACGCTCGTCTTCCTGGCGGGCTGTAACACTTTTGTGTCAGATTTAGAGATAGAGTTTTAAATAAAAAACATTTTTCCCTGAATGCGTGTTTGTGATTTTTTTTCGGTCAGATTTTGCTGTAATATCTTGTGTTCACGTTCACAAACTCTGTTTGTGTTTGTTTTTAAAGAAACTGTGGAAAATGGTTGGATTCAGGCCTGCAGATGTGCCACCATCAGCAGCTGTAAAGTTTGTGGGAGCAGGAACTGCAGCCTGCATCGCTGACCTGCTCACCTTTCCCTTAGACACAGCCAAAGTGCGACTGCAGGTATCAAAGTACTCTCGTGTAGCAAACGCAAAGCCAATTCTCGTAACCTTAGTAACCTGAACTTTCACTGCAC
>VURO01022249.1:12135-28181 GCA_015108175.1 Pelvicachromis taeniatus
GCACAGATCCAAGGAGAGGCCCGAGGCTCCGCTGCTACAGGGCGCGGCTCTGCGGTGAAGTATCGAGGGGTGTTCGGCACCATCGCCACCATGGTGCGTACTGAGGGTCCTCTGAGTCTTTACAGTGGGCTGGTGGCAGGACTCCAGAGGCAGATGAGCTTTGCGTCTGTCCGCATTGGTCTCTACGACTCTGTTAAACAGTTCTACACTAAAGGCTCTGACCGTGAGCATCTGTGATTGGATTCTGATACAGTCGTTTATTTGATTGAGGGGAAATTTTAACGGACATTTCTCTCTTTCCTGATTTAGATGTGGGCATTGGCAGTCGGCTGCTGGCTGGATCTACCACAGGTGCCTTGGCGGTTGCCATTGCTCAGCCCACAGATGTGGTGAAAGTTCGCTTCCAGGCACAGGCCAGGGCTCTTGGTCGTGCCAGGCGCTACTGTAGCACAGTGGATGCTTACAAGACTATTGCCAAGGAGGAAGGCATTTGTGGTCTGTGGAAAGGTAGTTTGAGCTTCAAAAATGCAAGTTTTTAAAAGGCGGCTGCTTAATTTCTGATGATGCATCTTTGTTTTAAATGTCACACAGGCACAGCTCCAAACATTGCACGTAACGCTATTGTTAACTGCACAGAACTGGTGACCTATGACTTCATCAAGGATATGCTCCTTAGGTCCACGCCACTGACAGGTAAAACACATTGGCTTCACAGCAACATAACGCATGCGTGTAATATAGCACTCAGTCCTGGCTTCTGTTCACTCCACAGATAATCTTCCCTGCCATTTTGCATCAGCCTTTGGTGCGGGGTTGTGCACAACAGTGATCGCCTCCCCTGTTGATGTGGTCAAGACAAGATACATGAACTCTGCTCTCGGCCAGTACAGCAGCGTTCTCAACTGTGCTGCTGCCATGGTGACCAATGAAGGCCCGCGTGCTTTTTACAAAGGGTAACCCAGTGATTCCACATTCATTTGACAACTCTTAATGTGAATGAAACAAAACCAATATGTTTTTGCTCCCATTTCCTTTTTCTTAAGATTTATCCCATCTTTCTTACGCCTGGGGTCCTGGAACGTGGTGATGTTTGTGACGTACGAGCAGCTGAAACGAGCCATGATGGCAGCGAATCACAGCTGCAAAGCTTATCTGTAATCGTTATTGTCTCTTGGTGGGCTCGTGTTCGACCACAGTCACATTGTGTTTCACTTTTGTTATCTTCCAGCGTGTTTACAGAAATATTCTGACAGAGTGCAAAGTGGAAATAAAAACAGAAAGCCATGATTTGCAAATATATCAGTATTGCTCTCTCCTGACAGACATGTAGCCACATGAACAGTCTAATCATTCTGATTACACATGTATTTGGAATGTGATTAATCTTTAAAAGACAGTGCTTTCTTGATCAGATACTTCCTGTCAGCAGAAAGCTTCTTGGGGAACTCAAGGTCAAAAGTAATGATGAGGTTTCCTCTCTGGGAAGGGTTCTTGGCCAGCGGCATTCCCTCTCCAGGCAGGACTTTTTGGTATCCAGGGCTAATATGTCATGAGATCAGAGAGCGGAAAGTTAATGCACAAAATGCACAAAATAATTACACAATACTCTTTAAGTGTTACTGCAGGTGGTTATGCTGGACATTTCTTCCTGTTAAAAGGGAGTTTTTCATTTCCACCATTGCCAAGTGCTTGCTCATAGAGGATCATATGATTGTTGGGGATTACCTTACACTATAAAGCACTTTAAGGTGACTGCTGTGGTGATCTGGCGCTACATAAAAAAACTGAACCAAACTGAATGTAAAATCAACCAGATTGGGAAAAACTGTTTTTCAATATAATGAATAAAAGCACTTACCGCACAATTTCATTGATAGGAACAGAGAGTAGCCTGCCATCTAGTGTCTGAA
Organism: Pelvicachromis taeniatus; assembly: GCA_015108175.1. Lineage (NCBI taxonomy): Eukaryota > Metazoa > Chordata > Actinopteri > Cichliformes > Cichlidae > Pelvicachromis > Pelvicachromis taeniatus. The sequence continues at coordinate 14,046 of VURO01022249.1, forward strand.
TGTCCACAGAGCAGCCAGTTAAAGCCTGCGAACAAGGGAATCAACTTACAGCTTCAAAGAAACCTTCTTGCATGATCAATTATCAATCCATGACATGGCTCACCATCTCCAGAGTAATCTTTGCTTTGTAGATAAGGTCATTGTTACATCTCACAAACAGAGGATGGGTCTTCAGTCGCACAATAAACACAATATCTGCAGGAATGCTGTTTGGTCCCTAAAGGTAACACAGCGAAACAGAGTAAAAAGATGCATGCAGCAGTCTTTAAAGACAGTACTTTATTAATTTCCTCCCTGAGGAAAAGGAGAAAATATACACAAAGAAGGCAGTGGTACAGTTAGTACACATCATCATCATCATCATCATCATCATCATCATCATCATCATCATCATCATCAGTAAAAACAGAGTAATAAGAAGAATAGCTTTGAGTACATCATTTTCTTTTGGCTAAAATTGCCCAGATTACAATAAGCAAAAGGCATTTTGCTTATTGTAATCTGTTGTTAAGTGGAACACGTTCACTTCAATCGACCTATGAAAGCAGGAGCAACTTACTTGTGTGCAATCTATGCAAAGTGCCAATTTTAGGAAAACCTTCACAAGTAGTTAGTCACCAGTTAAACTTATAATAGCAGAAAAAGGAGTACAATAAATAAATAAATAATACTTTGTTAAAAATTCCCCTCTCCTTTGTCGCATTCAGCCTTTTTTAATGCATACCTCTACTATCTTCTCACTAATAGCTGCACTGCAGAAATGGATATACCACAACAACAATGGCAACCTGCTAAATTTCACTTTAAAACTAACTGCACACTGAAGCCTGCGATTGTTTACGGCAAAAAGTAAATTACAGTATACAAATACAGCTCAATATGTATACACAGAAAATGTAAAAAAACAAAAAACAAGAAACAAACAAACAAAAACCCCCAGAAATAAATCAAAACACAATGCAAGAAAATATAGAGATGTGCTGGCTCTATGAAGCAAAACAGCACAATAAATAAAGGAAATCAAAGTAAAACAGAATAAAAGTGATTTAATAAATGTAAAAAAAAAACCCTCAGTGTAACAAAGGGTGAGGTGCTGTGACAGTGCAGGGGTAAATTAAACTGTGAACACAGGATTTAATCAGCTCTGTGAGACCCACACAGTATTAGCTCTGAACCGGCATCAGAGCCACAAGCCCAACTCAGGCTGTAACAAGCATTTATGTATAAAAGGACAATAATAAAACACCATACCAACTCATGAACTTACTTTCAAATCTCCCATTTACAATGACATGTAGGCGGGTTAATTACCTGATCTCCCTCTTTGGGAAAAGTTATTCTTGTGCCTTCGTTCCATCCAGGCTTGACATCTATACTCAGAATCTTGTCTTTGATACTGGATGTGCATCCATCGTCATTCATGACCTGTAACATAAATAAAACAGCGTACAATGTATGAGGCAAAATCAGTGCTACAGTATTTGTTATTGCGTTTGTTTGTTTTTTAATGATGTCATTTAGTTAGCGCTAAACTTCATGAGGAGTCTAATAGATGTGTGAATGATTTTACCCAATAAAAGCCACGGGAGGAGAAAATATAAACATCTCTTACTCTGCGAGATATCTTGATCTTTTTTGTGCATCCATGGAAGAGATCATCCAGGGACAAATGAAGGTCTCTCCCTATTGGGGAATCTTGCGTTTTCGCCACTTGTGGCTGCAGGCCACCGAACTGAAGCGGCACCTCATTTGTGAAGAAGTCTAGGAAAAAAAAAAAAGGATTAAAGGATTAAAATCCAAAAGGCACATTCACAGTGGGGCTTTGGTTACGTTTATTTTCTCACCTGCAAATGGGTTGTCACCTCCGAAAAACAGTTTGAACGTCTGGTCAGGATTCCCGTGGTAGACATATTTTGATGACCAAGCTCCATCGCTGGCAAAATCAAGTGGAATACCACCTCTTAGACCCTCCTCTCCAAACTTGTCGTAAGTTGCCTTTTTTTGAGCTGCACACAGAAAATAAGCATTGATACACACAAATATGGTACATTCTACATACAATAAATATAACCTTTCCTGACACCAAAATACACTTCACTGTATATAAGCCTGTATTACTATTTTAATATTGACTGGTGTTTTAAAAAAGCTTTCTATTTCTGATCCTTATAACAGTTTTCTGCTAACTGGTTTTTAAAACAAGAAGCCTGAAATACAAATCTACAGTTATTTCTACTTCTCTTTTTACAAAAATGTTAACTATGTAAAATCAGCTGAACGGACTGGACACACTTAGCTTGCTACATGCTGAATAAAAGCAGGACAACAAGCTCCTGGCATCCACAAAAAAACATTTTAAGAATCGGTGAGGGCCCGGTAATGGAATCTATTTTTTTTCACATTCTGCAACTGATTGCAGCTTGCGGTTACCCAGAACGTGAGGGTGTCGCATACAAACGGTCCATTTTGATCAGAAGGCAGTTGCAGTGGTCACCTGAGAGGAGGCAACTTTTCTGCAAACAGTCTCAGTCTGACTTAGATGGACTGCAATCACTTTCCGCGAGAATGTTGAAGGTCTGCAAATAATTGCAAATAACTGACTCAACTGGCTCCCAGGTGGCTATATTCTGGATTTATTTACATAGAACAGGGAAGGTTGCTGATTGCAACCAAATTTCAAATCACTAATCGCAGTAATACTGTACACCCCCTTTGATAATTCAGTTGATTTGTGCTGCTTAAAAAAATAATGAATACTAGATCATCACAGTATAACAGTATATCTGTTAAACCTCAGGGATATCAGTGTGTTCAGTTGGGAAACATGAACCCTTTTGAATCCATTTCACCTACTTTGGTGCAAATGAAAGTAACACTGGAGAGGCATCAACGAGACAACCCCACCCAAAAATCTGACTGTCAGCGAGACATACATGTGACAGACGTGAAAGGGTCTTGAGACATTGTGGTGAATGTTAGGCCTGATCATCCAGCATGACAGGTTTGGAGGGTTGCACAGACCTCCATGTGCTAGTGAACGGTGCTCTCACTGCTGGTAGATAAACCTTCTTACATCGGCTCTTCTTGATTTGCAGTCCTGGAGGAGCTGTGCGCTGACTATCTTTGTAACGTGAATGGGCTGCAAGTATCGTGTCACGCCATCCGAAGTGAAAAGCAAAGTCACAATAAGCAAAACTAGAATGAACTGAATCACGAGGGATAAGGACCGACCACTTTCATTAGCACCAAAGCAGCTGAAATGGATTCAGTGGTGTACCATTAATTGACTTATACAGTCTCCTTTTTGTTTTTATCCGCGTGGTTTCCAAAATAAAACACACTTCAGTCTCGATTTTCTTCCACTTACGGTCGCTTAAAACATCATAGGCTTCACCCAACTGGATAAATTTCTGGGAGCTTCCGGGCTCTTTGTTTCTTTTCGGATGAAACTTCAGTGCAAGGCGTCGATATCTAAGACGATTAAAAAAAAAAAAGATAACTGAGGATTAACAAAAAAAAGCCTCATTATTAAACATGTGAGTTTCATATTTATTAAATAACTTACGCCTTTTTGATATCGGCATCTGTTGCGTTTCTATTTATTTCCAACGTCTCGTAGAAATCATTACTCATTCTGAAATAAAAAAAAGCATTTAAACCTACATTCAAAAATCAAAGAAATAACCAGCTAAAACACAGAGCCCGGTTGCTTGAATTGGTTTCCAAGGAAACGGCTGCTGGGAGACTCTCGCGAGGTTTGCAAAGACTCGCGGACAAAGATTTAAATGACCTGTTGAATGAAAAACACAACTAAAACAGACGGCAGTCCAAAGAGGCCTGCTCGCCTTCAAATAAATAAGAAGACATTTAGAAGTAATAAAGGTTGACGGGAGTTCCTACTTCGCAGTGGAGTAATTATTACTGAACTCTTTTGAAAACCTTTTTATTATGGCATTATTTACTGTCTCCGCGTATTCATGCTTAGGACCATTGTTTAGTTATTGCCTGCTTTATAATATAGCCTATAACCCTATGCAGATGACTACGATATTAACCCTATTGAGATGAATAGCTGTAGAACATCTAGATCCCAACTAGGTCAGTTAGATAGGGTCACGTGACATTTTACCTAGTGGCTTGCTGGCAGTCTTATGTTTGGGGTCCACCATTGCATTGCCATTATTTCTACTGCGAACTTAAAGGACAAATAGGTAATGAATCAGACCAGTTACTGTAACTTCAGCATACTGTGATCTTGTTTTTTTTGTAAATTGTTGAAACACCTCGGGACAGTTACTTTAAGACTTTCTAAAAATTAACTGTAAAATTATAGGACATCAAACCTGTACGTATAAAATCAAAAACTCAAACGTGATTTGAACATCGAATATCTCCGACTATAGTGACTTATTCAGCACTCAGCTGAACATTGTTCACCATCTCTGCAACTTTCATTACCTTGTAGAAATCGCTGACAGACATTACATAGAAACAGGTCAAAATATCAGCACTTAAAAAATAAAAATGTTAAACTAATTGATCCAAAACAGATGTCAGAAACCCAGATGACAGAAACCCAGATGAATACCAGCAGTGGTGACAAGTTTACTTTTATTCTTTCATTTGAATCCATTCCAGAAACGTTAAGGACTACAACCCCATACAAACTGAACTCTCGTCTGTAGTTTTACACAAAAATTGCACAATATTTTCAGTATGATCAAACTGCCACATCGAGGCAGCACGTGAAACAGCAGTCGCTCTCTGCTGAGTGTCAAAGGTGGTCCAGTTTGGATGCATATTTTATTAGCAATTCAGGATTCATACCCAAAGTGAAGATATTAACAGCCATATAAAAGAAACAGGAATCTGATAGAAATAAATATTACAAGTCATTGTGGATTAAATACATATATAGAATCATCACTAACAAGAGATCAATGCCAAAAAATAAAAAAAGGAAGTGTTGATAAAATAGCATACCAAACCTAACTAGATAAACCCAAAGCGAAGGAAGCCCTCTACAATTCAACTCCAAAAGGCATATGTCTCCACATCTAATGTTTATTGTCAGATTTATGAGAAAATCTACAAACTATCAAAGAAATAGATTAAAACTATGTCAGCTGTAGTCTTTAGGGAAAAAAATCTATCCAAATAAAAATAGAAAATGGAAGCCAAGGTAAAAATAATCCATCTCAATAGACGTGTGGGCAGAGGAGGAAGGACGGCAATGTGTTTGATGCAGTCATGTTATGCATTTGTGCTGGTTTCCATTATGTGTAGGTGTGAGACTGCGTGACTGTGCAGGTATGTGTTGGGAGAACTGTGACTCAAGTTTAAAATAAGCTCCTCGCTCACACTTCATGGGCGTATAGCACACATGTCTACACCCAGCACTCCAAATAATGATTTCCTTCGAAACAATCCTACAACCTTTTTCCTCATTTTATCCCAAAATGTTAAAAACAGAATAATTTGAATAAAACACCTAAATTAACTTCGACCAATCAAATGCAAAAGCACTTATTGTGTTAACTGACAAATGCACACATCACATTTACATTGTGCTTATTGAGCTTAAAGCAATATTTACTTTTTTTTTTTAAAAGAATCTCACTCTTTGACAAATACATTGATTTGATGATTTCGACACACATTGTCTTTGAGTTTGGTTCAAAATCATCTTCCTCATTTTTCTTTTACTACCATCTTCATCTGAAATGACAGAAGGCTTAGTTCAAGCGTAAATATGGTTTCAATGCATGTGTTACAGTGCAAATATTCAATTTAAGTACAACTGAAGTGACTTTCGGAGCAGCCGAACAGACTTCCACGATGGCGAAGATAACGGATGTAGTGTTCTCTTTCAGGTTGGGGGACAGTGCAGGATGTAGTGAAGGATAGAGGTGCAGAAAAACTCAATGTGCTAGATAGAAACATTAGCAGGAACAGCCTCCTTCACTGGTAGGTTGCTCTGGTGGTTTCTCCAGCTTAATGTCAATCACTGAAAGGTTTAGGAGTTAAGGAACAACATTGAAAAGGAACTCTAAAATCCCCTAGTGGCCAGAAATGGACAAAACTAGACACAAAGTCTTTCCAAGAGAGAAATATTGCTGAATATAAAGGTCATGAGAACACATGAATGAAAAACAGGTCTTATGTGCTGGGCTACCTTGGTGCTCAGTCGACATGCATTGACACCAATTTATAAAAAAATAAATTAACTAATAGCTCTAGATTTCTGCTCAAGCAAAGACATTCACACCTTTTAATGACAGGAATAAATCATCATCATTAGGATATTTTACAAGATCAGATGCTTCAACTCAATGTGACTCTACATGCTCTACATTTGACTGAGGTCAAATATGTTCTTTATACTTCACCACTCATTGCTAGCTGAAAAAAATGCTCTTTTTTTAGTAGAATACAGAATATAAAGTAATCTCTATCTTTATAACTCAATCTGAGTTAAGACTTTAGCAAGACTTTGTCAGTCATGTGAATTCACTGTCTCCTCTTATTTGTATCAGGACAAACTTCAAAACCTTTCAAGTCTGTTTCATACGCTCCAAAAATAGACCATCAGTGCAGAGTGTCTTTGATATTATACTCATTAAAACAGGCATCCAGCTGAATCTCAATATGTGTTCTCACTGGTAAAACAAATCCAGAACGACGTGTGGGTTAAGCAACAATAGTGCAATGTCACAATTCTGCACTTGATTCTCCCTGTGGCCGTGCTTATCTGTATGACAGACATAAGAGGGCAAAGAGACCTCTGACTCTGTTCTGTCATGTCAGATGCAGACACTGACATGTACACAAAAGGATACTGTCCTCTCTACTCTTGTCCTGTGTGGTGTCCATGCCAGGGAGGGCAGCTGCCACACGACGGAAAAGCTGGAGGGAAAGAGAACCACATGTATTCTTTCAGACAAGGAATATACTGAGGGCATGATAAAAATATAAAATGAAATCAGAACAGCACGTTGTGTATTATCCTAATAATAACTGATCAAGCATAAGGTCCACTTGAAACTCGCACAGAGGAAGACACCCAAGAGAGATTTATCAAATTTGATCTGAGTTTAGCAGCTTGTGTCTCTGACACTGTAAACCAATTTCTGTGCTGCATCAGTGATTTGAAGAGATGGAGCTGAGCTTTACTGACATCTTCCATTGATAAAGCTTGGAGGAGTTTAAGCGATGAATGGATCCATTCAAAAAATTCAAGAGAAATGTATGATGATGCTCAGCATCCCCTGCCCCCACCAAAGAGCGTCGTGGAAGTAGACTTATGACATGCAGAGTTCACAGCAGCAGTAACACTATTGCTGTGGTGATCAGTGCTGTGCAGGTTGTTGATTTGCAAACTCTGGTCCCCCTCTCTAGGACTTTGTGATAAAAGGTTGGCCAATACAAATCATTACAGGTGGGAGAGAGCTTGAAAAACAACCAATAGTCTTCAGTAGTGACCAGTGGAAACTGATGTTTAAAGCACACACATGCGTGTGAAATAGAAGCCAATCAAAAGAGAGCACTATGAGAACACATACACATGTAGGTGCACACGCTCTACCTGTTTGACATTGTAGCCTGTCTTTGCACTTGTTTCAATAAACAGAACATTCATCTCTTTCGCTCTCTGTTCTCCCTCCTCTGTGGTTATCTGTCTGTGATGAGCCACCGCGAACAACACACAAACACCCACCAGGACACGCACATACCCCCACAAACATCAACACAGAGACAGGGGGAAAAAACAAAAACAAAACACAGACACTGTGATTATGTTGAAGAGCATTAACAAGCCGTGCCCTTCCTGCTGCTACTGCCACCACTGCCCAGCACCAAAGGTTTCCCGGTAAACTTCCTTGCAAAACAGGAAGAGAAGTGACACTTCCAACATCTCCACCGTCCATGTTATATTCTCTGTGTTTGGCTGAAAAACAGGGTTTTGGAGATCCAAGGCATTGCTAAGCCAAGATGGGTAAAAAAGATTCTAAAAAAGCTTTTAGAGGAGTTTGCAGGTAAAAGGAAAAAGACATACACGAGACTGATGCCCCCACACTCTCACCACCCTTAGCAACAAAGTGATGAATACTTATATAAAGAAATATAGACAAACAAGATCACCTTAAACTAAGAAACCCCTTTTCAGACATGCACTTAATTCTGTTATCAGATGGCATCTAAACACAGAGGTTACAAATACACATCACTTCTCCACCTTTGAGTCACTAAAAGACATGGTTGTTGTGGATAATCCCCTGAACTATAATAATGTGAGGAGAGGAAAAAAAACTAAAGTTTTGGCATGTGACATCAGCTTTCAGCTTTTTTCCATGGTCTCACTGCCAGAAGTACTGCAGAAGCCAAAAAGCCACTCCTTTGTTACATATGTTAAACAGGCTTTTTATTCTACGCTGAACAAAGTCGAGCATCTACACTGGTCCACAAAAATCACAGAGCGCAAAAGACACAGTGTGAATTTAGCGGTTTATTTAATGGTCATTTATAAGCTACTGTTTATTAACATTGACCTAAGCGTTTATGGTTACAATTGCATATATACAAAAAGTGGTGTCAAGTATGAGTAATACCTCCCCAAAATAACTTATGACACTTTATGTTACTTACTATACTGTGAAATTTGGCACACAGCACACAATATGAAATTATGATTACTGTGGCTTGTTCTGTCAGAGTGGGAATGTTTGAAAGAAGCTTTGATGAGCATTAATGTAAAAGAAAAGCTCCACGTCCAAATAAGAAAATGTCGTCACTTTACCAGATCAAAAATTTTATCCATGTCTGAAAAGGGGCAACTTCAGGAACCTAGTCTGACTTTTATTTTTAGTGGGAGACCTTTGGAGGTGAAACCCAGGAGGCAGCATCTGCAGCAGGGTGTCAGAGCACGGCTCACACACACTCTTACCTGCTTTACGTTGTAGCCCGCTTTCGCACTAGTCTCAATAAACATTACATTTAGTTCTTTGGCTTTCCGCTCACCCTCTTCAATAGATACTTGCCTGTGGTAGATAAAATGGTTAAAAGACTCACAGCAAGAGACAATACAAATTCAAAGGCTTTGAAAAAACAAAACAAAAAACAAAAACAACAGGTCACTTTCAGGTATAATGCATGAAAGAAAAAGTCAGTCAGGCCACCAGTAACGAGTAAGAAATTTAGAAATTTCCCCTTGTGGGATGAATGAAGGTTTTATCTTATCTTAACAATAACTTCACTGCTATACTCTTCATGGAGCGCCTGCTTTAACAAAGCCAGGAGGAGGGAAACACAGATTACCTTTTATCTGCAAGGTCTGTCTTGTTTCCCACCAACATGATGATGACGTCACTTCCTCTTTCTGTTCTCACGTCATCGATCCATTTTGTGGTTTGCTGGAAAGAGTTGACATCTGGAAGACAGATGGAGATGAAAGGCCTCAGCTGAGATAAGACACTGGTTAGTGACAGCAAGGCAATAAGCAAAGAGAATTATAAGCTGTAAAATGTGCAACTTTTTTTTTTTTTTTAATTAAAAAGAAAAATATTCCTCGGTCATACTAGTGTATTTAAACTGAATCAATGCATTCCTCAGCATCAAAGATGTGAATAACAGGACAATCCCAGTGGACAGGTAATCCACATACTTGTAATGTCGTAAACTACGACTGCAGCAGCAGAGTCTCTGATGTAACTTGGGATGAGGCTACGAAATCGCTCTTGCCCTGCTGTGTCCCACAGCTGCAACCTAATCTGTGGGGGAGGAAGGGGAAGGGGATGGAAAGAAAAAAAAAAAAAAAGAAACAAAAGAAACAAAAGGGGATGAAAATGAAACAAGAAAAACAAATAGACAAATGGGGTAAGTTTATGTGACCAAAAAAAATTAATAAAAGGAAATAAAGTAGGACTAATGGGAAAAGATAAAGAGAGAGAAAGGTGAGCGCGTAGTGCATGCAGGCAGTGAATTAGCACCAGAGAGAACTAGCTGTCTGGGCCTTTGGGAGGGAAGAAAGAAGTAATCACCCTTCACTTGTCATCAGCCCTCCTCTCTGGATCAAGTAAGGTGTTTAATTTCAAAACGGTGATGAGAAAGTAGATGAAAGGGTAGGAAGGAGAGGAAGAAAACTCATGTTGAGGGAGGAAATGAACAGAGAAAAGGAGGATTGTCCAGGGGGATACAACACTCCTGATCACAGTAGCAACGTACAAATGCTCTATGTGTGTGTTAGAAAGAGCATAATTCAGTGGCTAAAGACAAGTAACTGGACAAGAGGCAGGAAAAACAAAAACAAACAGAGTTACTGGGTGTGACAAAAAGAGACTTACTGTTCTGTCTTCAAGATACATGGTTTTTGACAGGAAATCGATTCCTATTGTGGCCTGAAAAAAAGAAAAAAAGAAAAAAAAATGAATCAACCAGATATTCAGTCATTTCCAATGAGTATTGCTGTTGATATTAGGCATCATCAATGATTATTAAAATGAAAAGTGGAGGTGTTAAGTCTCACTTGGTAGGTGTTGTCGAAGCTGTCGTACATGAACCTGGTGATCAGCGAAGTCTTTCCCACTGCACAAACACAAACAAGTAACTCTTAAAGAGTGCAATTTACAATAACCTACAGCAAGCCAGTAGCCTTTAACTGGAGCCAATAGGATTTTGGTAATCAAGTAAGTTCATGAATAATTTCAGCTGCAATCAAAATAATCATTTCGGCGCTAAATAAAAACTATGCAGATCTCTGAAAGCCCGCAGAAACTAAATGTGTTTAAAGTTATTCAACCCAATGCAGCTGCTGTGGCCCTTTTTCACAGATGACCACTAATAACAGAGTAAAGCAAGCGGCTACATGTCACACAACCACTGCCTTCTTCAGACCTCTTGTCCACTAAGCGTGTAGTGCACAGCTGTTCTGCAGGAGTCAGAGTGTTGAGCAAAGCGCAAAAAAGGGCTGAAAGCAAAGTTTGCCATTTATGTCTGAACTCCCCCCACCCGTGTATCCAGGGTGCTGATTTGAGCCACAATGGCGGGTTTGTGTCCATATGTAATCTAAAACTCTAATGTTGTTTATCACACAAAACTACGCTTTACAAAGTTTGCAGCCGTAAAATGCTTCAATCTTTTTTCTATTCTCATAGAAAAACATCTATAAACACTTTTAACACATCAGGGACAGTCACACTGCAGCTCCCAGTACTCGCACAGTGCTGCCAGTTCTCAGACTGTTTTTGCTGAGCTCGAGTTACATTATCAGTTACAATGTCCATCAAGGGATGGTGACAGGGCTACAGACAACACTGCTGTTGACAAGGCTTAAAGGAGCCACAGCTTATCACAGACTGTTCGATAAACACAGTGCGTCTGTCCCATCTTGGTGGGACTTACGGGTCATATTACAGCAAAAACATTTATTACAATTTTGTCAATGATGTCATCAAGCTTTGGCTTCCTTAAGTCTGTCCTAGTTTCATTCATCACAGCAGCTTCTCAACTCACATCTTTTGAGATCTGTATTATTTTATATACAGTCTATGGCACAGTACGACTGAAACACAGGTTTTATATTTTGGAAAAAAAAGGTGTGCAGGGACTCTCTTAATTTGCATTGTTTAATGTTCTTGGGTTTTTAAAAAAATAAATATTTGTGCAATATCGCGTTTGGACATTTTTTGTAAGTAATTTCTTCAGCTTAGATGTTTACTATGTATTTAGCTTCCTTTTTTTTGTAAGTGATTGGGTTTGTTATTATTCTTCTCACATCACAGGAGAAGCCATGACTTCTTTGTTCCTTTCTTGCTGGAAAAGAATGAATAAATGATCCCTATTGTCCTTTGGTGGCTGAGTTCAAGTTTGATCCAAGTTTGTCTTTACAGAGAATTCCAACATGAAACAGCTACTTCCAATATGCTGCAAATAGATTCCAAAGAAACAGACAACGTTGGACCAATAATCCAAATTCTACTTTAAATCCTAAAATCTGTAGACACCGCGAAAGACACAACCAACAGCCGCACAGCTTTACCTGAGACATGACAAACAGCCCACAGCAACTCTCTGTGTAAACACCGAAGGAGTGTAAATTCGTAGGAGCAGGAATGCTGCTTGGCAAATCGGGCAATTTGGAAGTAGCTCCAGGGTAAAAATTATGAATGTATGATCACTTTAATATTGTGAACATTTTCTAAAAACAGCAGGACATGTCTGTAGTTCACCTATGCTACAATAATGAAGAGATACCAAAAATAATGCTAGTGCTTCATATTTTAACATCCTGTTAAATGACACTTGGTAATTTCCGATGCCTCCAATAATGTGTTATCACAGCCCGTCAGTCAACTGAGGTAAGAGTCCATTTTCACAGACATGACTCATTTTGAAGGAAATGAATCACCCTTTTATCAGACCAAGGCGAACAAATTGTTCGCAACAAGTTACTGTGTCGTAATGCCATCACTGCCAAGTGTCAACGATACGTGGCTAACGTTAGCTAGCTAGCTGGTGGACGTTAATCACCCAAACTCTGTTGTTAGCTAAATGTTCAACAGAGGAAAAATTTTAATCCTATATCCCACAACATTTAAAATTTCCACTTACCACTCTGTTCACCAAGAAAGACCAGTTTAAATTTTCTTAAAGGGTTTCCGAAGTCTCCGGCCGAAGACATGACTGAATCAAACCTTGACGTTACTTTTCGGGAGCTTCCTAGCTAGTCAGCTAATGCTAACTAACCAGTTGTTGTCAGTTAATCAAATGTCCAGAAGCAGCGAAAATGAACAGCCCCAATCGTGGCTGACTTGGGGAAATTTTGTGCTCAACGCGTATTCCTTCAAGTCCAAGTCAATATTAAAGCACCTCACTAACTACTGCGGCCAAGTTAGCGTTACTCTTCTACTCTGTCATATACACCAAACCATCGAGCCACCTCGGGCCGCTCTTCTTCAGAGACAACTTTATGGATTTGACGTGTCTTGGCACGTTGCTGTGCTGCCCTCTGCTGGTGGAGCAAAAACGCACAATGAGAAACCAGACTGCCTTCATAACAGAACAAAGCACTGTTAAATTAACTCAGTGGATTTTATTTTTATTTTGCTTCACAAGGTTATAAGCATTATAGAAAAAAAACAAAAAAACTACCGAGCTAAGGCTGAAACAGAAGGAAGAGTCACGGTGTGTTTTTCTTAAAGCCCACTAGAGGGAGTACTGTCATCACAGGTAAGGTTTCACTACTAAGCAACCTTAATGGGAATCCCAATAATGTTTAATGGGAATCCCAATAATGTTTAGTCCAAAAGAATCTGACGGTGACTTTTACTGATGGTTACATTACATGAAAATGTATCCATCCATTCTCTTGTTGGGGGGGGGGGGTGTCTTAGGGCGAGAAGCCGGAGTACCCGGAGAGAACCCAGGCAAACATGGGGTCTGCACTTATGATGAAATCTCTCAGAAGAACATAACAGGCACTAATACATTATCATTTCTATTAAGAACAGTCCCCAATACTGAGTAAATTTTACTTTAAAATGTATTTCTTTGTTACTCAGAGTTTTCCAAGTAAACTTAATTTTTTTTCAATGTAGAATAAATGTTGTTTAAAGAAGCTGTGTAACACTCCTATATAGCAGGCGGCAGTGATAATCAGCCCTGTTGGTGCTGAAAGAATAGCATTCCTTTTGTTCAGCCTATTTTTAAACCTCACTGCAATGTGCACATGTTCAGCCTTATATTCGCTCTATTAATGCCAGGTTTTGCTGGCAACCATTTAGCATCAAGCCAACTGGCATTAAGAGTCCTTGTGAAGGAAATGAAATCACAGTTGAGGGTAGCAGTTTGTAGCTGTGAAAGTGTCTGACTTGTTAGTTCTATTATGTCAGACACTTTTGAAAAATTGGTATCAGGCTGTGATGTTTACAGGACCCAGTGTAGCTTTTATTAGATTACTCGTGACCTTCAGCTCATCAGACAGCTGATGTCCTTAAGGATGAAGCCCAGAGGCAACATACAAGGTGATTTATTTACTCCACCCAAAGACAGACATATGAATGAAAAGGCTGGCATGAAGGCTTCATGACTTAATTATGTGGCACTAATTTGTGCTGTAGTATACTGTATTCTACCTGTTTA
>VURO01022249.1:29979-59204 GCA_015108175.1 Pelvicachromis taeniatus
AGAGCATTTGAAGTGAAGGGAAACACCATCAAGCTTCCAGACTGAAACAAAGGACTGCAATGAACACATCAGGCAGGAGGCACAGTTAGATCACAACTCCGTCTTTTCTGTGCAACATCAGGCAGGAACAGGCACAGCAGTACAGTGGGAGGCATTCTTGCAAGCATAACCGAAGCAGAGATCAGAGTAGCAATCCAAGCACATTTACAAGAGGAGGCAGGGAAGGAGGGAGGGCGAGAAGGAGGGATGAGAGAGAGCAGATCTATGAAAGGAGGAGGAGGGGTGTTGCATGCTCACAGAGTGTGACAGAGATAGAGCGATGAACGAGGCTGAGACACACACAGAGAGAGAGGGAGAGAGGGGAGAGCACAGAGCAGAGATGGGGACCGAACGCTGAGACAGAGGTAGTTGGCAGGACTCAGATCTGCAGAACAAACGTGAAGAAAAGGAGGAAGAGAGTGAAGGTGAAGGAGAGCAGGAGGGAGAGAGGCAGGAGGCAGGGGGGGTGCAAGATGATGGAGCCCAGAAATAGGTTTCTCAGGACAGCTTTTCATCCCTGCAAGACATGACTCTTGGCGTTGGACTGTGCTGAATTTAGCCAGGGGGACAACACAGGACAACACAGGACAGCAGGTCTGCAGCACATTGACTTGGTTCAGCCTCACTGGATGCAGCAAAGCAGCTGATTTATTACTGAGGGGCTGGGAGGCAGCGTGTTTGAGTGTGTGTCCCTGAGCGCACGCGTGTGTGTGCATGTGTGTGTATGCAGGTTTTTATGGGTCCTTATAGCACTCAGAGCTGTGGGAGCGACCATTCCTCCAGTCATGAAATGACATTCAGCAGGCAGGAGCTTTGTGTGCTGGCGTGGATCTGCAGTCCTCAGTAGGAAGTGCGAGAGTGGGATTCAGGGCTGTCATCGAGTGCAAGTGTGTGTGTTTACAGTGCCGTTTGCTGAGGTGAGCCAAGGAGGATCAGCTGTATGTGTTGTGTGTGTGTGTTTAGGTTGGAGTAGCAAGGGTGCAGCAAAGGCAAAGCTTCTACACAATGCAAGGACGAGTGCAGAGGAGCACCGATGGCAGCGAGTGCAGCTAAAGTACAAGGAGTGCCCTGGGGGTAAGGTGGAGGACAAAGGCAGGGACAGAAGAAGGAGAGGGGAAGGAGAACAGAGGCAAGTGGAAAACAGAGGGCGATCATGGCTGTCATTCAGTGAGCTATAGCATATGTTGTAGCGCAGAGCAGAGTGGTGCGGCAGGGGGAGGACAAGCATCACTGCACAGGGGAGGGGGAGAGACTACGGGAGAGAGAAGGTGGGGGGAGTGGTGTGTATGTGTGTGTGGTGGGGGGAGGCGATCAGCTCAGCACCTCTCCTGCACCTGGAAGAGGTGGGACAGGCCCAGCAGAAGACACTCACTCACACGCACAGAGATTAACTGATAAGCGGCCAGGTCAACGTGTAGAGGTCAAAGGGAGCCGAGGTGTGACGGGGGTGCGTGGGTGGGGGGGTTGACTGTACCCTCTGCTGGTCCGCAAGAGTGCAAGGCTGGTCCTGAGAGGAAGGCGAAGGAGTTCCCTAGAGGAAAGGGGGTCAGGTCCCCAAGTCCTGTTTCTTCTGACCGTTCTGCTGCCTTTTCATCGCCATGGGAGAGTGGACGATTTTGGAGAGGCTGCTGGAGGCGGCTGTCCAGCAGCACTCTACTATGATTGGAAGGTAAGACATGGATTTGAGTGTGAAGGTGGTGTTTTCTGGTTTTGTGTCCGCGGTTTTATGTCAACTGATGAGCTAGGATTTTTTTTCTTTCCTTATTTTTTTTGCACAGTACATGTTGTTTTGTATGGATCAGTGGATGGCATCCGTATAGAGACTACCCTCCTCAAGGCTTGTCCCAGTGCTCTCCTCTGTTCCACTGTCCCCCACAGTCCTCCCTGCCTTCCCCGTCCTTTCTTCCTCCCCGCTCTCCTCACTCTTATCCTCTACACTCACTATTAGTTAAGCCATAACCTAATTGCACATAGTCAGCAGCAGGCATTACGGTTAATTCAGGGAGGTTCCAATGTTTTTACTACCTAACAGCCAAACTATTGATAGATCATGCTTGATGCTGCTGGCCACAGACCAATAGGACAGAAGGAGGAGAGGGGAGTAGGAGTGAGAGGAGAGCAGAGGTGCGGAAGATGAAAGGATGGTGAGCAAGCAGGTGTGGAGGAAGAATCAAAGGGGGAGTTAATGACTCTGAACTCTGAGTGATTTTATTTCCTAAAAATAAAAAAAGTTAATCCAATTTGTTTTGACAAGCAGACATTGTCGTACTTTGTGTGAGAGTGTTTCGTGGCGGAGAGTTGAACAGACAAGCTTATAGTTTGATTAGCAGTGGAGACATGCCACGGAGACTTGCTGTAAAATTGGTGTGAAATACGTGCCCCACATGCGTGCCCCACATCATCTCTGTGTGATTAATTGATTGCAAAAGTGGAATTTTCCACCCAGTGAACACAATCCAAATGTCCCGCTTGGATGCTCAATTGGCAAAGTGAAGAGTCAACATGATTCAGCCTGTGAAATCTGGATGTATATGTTGGCCATTTAAAAATTGCTTTCCTTTGGTAAAAACAAAAAGTAACAGTGAAGACTGTGATCACCCTGCTGTGTTCGTTAACTCAAACTCAACAAGGACATGGCCGAAACTTCTTTTTGCTCCAGTGGTCTTTTATGTGAATGTGTTTCTTGCCCCATGTAAGTTAAAGGACTGCAAATTGGCTCATGTGTTCATTGTCTGTGAATAAGCCAACATCCTCCAGTGTCACTGGAGCTGCGTCAAAGCAACAGAGATGATGTGAGCTAAACATTTATATCAAAATGTCAGCTCATTGTCAATTTGAAACTAAGAGATCTCCCTTCCAACCAAATCATTTTAGTCAACTAATATCTATATTTTAAAAGTGCATTAACCAATGAATTCATCTGGTCCAGTCCTCATATGGAACAATAACCTGGACATTGACTTGATTTAAAGATGCATTAAGCAATCTCACAATCTTGTGAGTCCCTCCCATTGACGGCTAGGGAGTACTGTTGGAGCACTGAGAATCAACATCCCTCTTGGAAGCCCTACGCAGCTTTCAGCTAGCTGTTTTGGCTTCATTAAGTGGAAAAACCAAGACTATGCTGGCTTGAATGATTGTGGGCAGTCACTCCCGGTACAGAAGCTAACTGCCCTGTGTAAAAAAAGCCAAAGGAACTGGTAAGCAAAGTTGGAGATTTAGCGAAAGAAAGAAAAAAACAATTATGAGTTGGAGGAAACAAGGGCTAAAACGCCAGTGAATATTGGAATTACATTCAACAGGTGGCCAGATAAAGGAGACCAAAGGGATGTCCGTGTTGCTCTGTTTCTGCTGGATATGTGAGTAGGCAACTGTTTGCTAACATGTTAGCCATAACACCTTGATAAGCTAGATGCTAACTGTTGTGAACTTGTTTTGGAGTCTTTCCGCCCCCTAGTGGTCAAAAATTACTTAACGCAGCTTTAAAATAACAGTTCTGGATGCTGAATCAGTAATATCCTGTGAGCACAGGGTACAAAGAATGCTGAAAATTAATCTCTGGATGATTCACGCCACCTACAGATTTTCAGAGGCACAGAAGCAACTCTCAATTTGTCTGCTACCTCTTTCAGAAGTCATAAAGAGTATTCTCATGATGCAGTGGTTTTTTTCTTATATGCATAGTTTGAGCTATTTGTTGATCATGCACTTCACTGGCTGAACACTAAAAAAGGGTACCCTGAATACCAAAGATGTGTTTAGTAAATCGAGTGGAACAGTTTAGAACAGGGCACTTTTTTGTGGGAGATATGATAGTTTACTATAGAGAGTTTACTATATTTATTTTCTGTTGTGTCAAATTGTCCAAAGACACGTGACATTGGATAGTTAAATGATAGTAAAAAAAACAAGCATCTCCATCATATAGTAGTATGAAATCCACAGCTATGTTCGACTCTGCTGAATACAGTGAAATGCTTTGTAAATGATCCCCATGTGTTTGGCTTTCCTCACAGTGTTTGTCCTACAAGGCTCTTTAGTTGACCCTAGAGCATTAGCTGTAACATTATCTGCTTCCCAGTGGCGGGGTTTCCTTTGTTTTTCTTCCATCTGCTATGTGAGCCAAGAAACCTTTGTTTTTGAGTCACTCTGTACATTATTTGTAAGTGTTTTTTGTTTTAGGCCCCCGAACAGCTTCTAATTCTCTTTGCGCCTATTTCGATTTTGTCCCTTTAGTTAGCATGTTTGCAGGATATCTAAAGATGTATTGGAAAACTCACAAGTACTTTGGACAGAGAGGCCTTGGAATAGCTTGTAGGAAGTTATTTTTAAGTGGTGATGTTGCTTTTTATCTATAGAAAGGAAAACAAATCATTAGACATTCCTAGGTTATCTCAGCAGTAAGACATATACAACTAAAGATAATGCCTTGACTCCTAAACCTAAGCATGTGTCTGCATGGTCAGGAAATCAGTGACACTTAATAATTAAAAGACAAGAATGATGTTTCTGGATGTACCAGCAAGTTGGAGAATTGTTCACCACTGGCACAGTTTTGTGCTGTCAAGGTGCCTCCTAGATTGTTAACGCCAAACCCCACACTAAATTATGTGTGGAGTCAAAATTGTTGCACTGACCTCTATGGGTTGAAAGGTTCAAGTCTGTTGCACCACTGACCACAGCCAACAATGGTTGTTGGCTGTGGTCCATTGCACTTGTGAACACAACCGTGATGTAGTGTTGCACTGTTGTGCGTCGTGAAGTCCTGCACTTCACACGGTGTGGCATGCAGCGACCACTAGATGGCATCACAAGTAGGATGTTCAGCCTGTGTGTCGTTACTTTGACAACGTTTGCATGTGTTCGCCTGCAGTTTTAACGGATGCGGTTCCAAAGCACAGAACAGTGATGTCTCGACATGGCATAAAAGGTCTCCCCTGCATCCAAACTTTGGAACATGGTTGCATGTCAGTCATCTTTTTTCGAGTGCCGACATGAGGATGTAAATCCACTGTGAGACACCGTCAGCATTTTCAGATGTTTAGACTGTCTTTTTGAGCTACAATTAAGCTTTTTCTTAATTGTAGGTTTTAAGCTAACCTATGCCCTGGCATAGGATAGATAATTAGCTTAGGATTACAGAAGAGTGCTTAAAATAGAAACGGACCAACTCTACACTGTGGCATAGGTTAGCTTAATTATGGTCTTTGATCGAGACAGACAAATTGAGAGTTGCTTCTGTGCCTCTGACTAACCACAGGTGCCTTGCATATTATGACTCATTCAGTTATTAATGTTGTGTATTGTGAAATTTTCATGAGCTTGACTTCTAACTGCACAATGTACAATGTGTGCATGGATAACCGATTACTGTACTCATGATAACATGAAAATCATTGTCAAGGCTGCATTAATCCACCTCTATCCCAAACCAGTTTTATTGTATATGTACAGTCACGATGACCCTGAAATCTTTTGCATTGGATAGTATAGTCAGTCTCAGTCTGTTTATTGTAGCCAATTAATGACATTTCTGATAAGAATACAGGTCATCACACAGATCTATATATATCTATTTTGTGTACGAACTTTCTGTTCCAACTTAAACATGCCCAGGCTTCAAAATGAGGAAAACTAAATTCTTATTTTATTCTTATGCCAACGGCACAGCTGCATTTGTGTACGTTTGTGTAAAATATGACACTAGCAGCCTTGATAATGTTTGTGGTTGTTTTGTATTCATATTAACTGACTTCTGATTACAATTAAAACAGTAATTTCATTTTTTGTGCATCAACAACCTTCACAATAAAAATGTTACAACAGTAATTAAATTATTTCTTTTATCCTATTCATAATTCTTGCTGATCAGACGAGCATATGAACACCTCTCGTCTATACAATCTCATACAAATTAAGTATTTAAGTAGGTACGATAGACAAATAAATTACATGTCCATATAACACCGCAAACTGAATGTGGAGGGCATGCACCTAACACCTTTGCCCACCATTTTTCTCAGTCTTTAATCTGTGTACAAAAATCACATTATTACAACATTTACATTTACAACAATTTTTGTGTGTGTGTGTCACATGTGGTGCTCAAACGATTTGCAGATCACAGGTGTGAATGTTTGTTATGTCTACCGTGACAAAAATGCATCCGACCGTGTGACAATCAAGCCTTTGGGTGCGAGATATATAACTTGCCTCTCCTTGACTGCAATGCTGTAGTGAGGTCAGCTCAAAAGATGAACTGGAAAAAAAAAAAAGAGGCAGAGATAATGGAGCACTAGAGTGATCCGAGGAAGATAAAATAATAAAGGTAACCGGATGGATAGAGAGGAGATGATGGGAGCTGTAGAGGCAGAACAAAAAAGCTGCAACGGATGGATGAGGGTGGGGGTGAGACAGCGGAAGGAAGAAAAGTTTTCCCTCTGCAGAGGTTTGTCGCTCAGAATCTGTGTCAGAGATCCTTCATCTGAAGCTGCTGGCTGACCCGGCACACAATATTGACAGTAATGTTCATGAAGCAGCTCTTTTAAATGTCCAGACTCATTCTGAGATAAAGTACATGCAAAAGTCACAGTCTATGCAAAGCAGTATCTCTGCTGTTAAAGCCACAGAAGTACATTTCTATAGATTACATTCTGTAAACTGCAACAAGGTGCTGTTTGCTGTTATTCATTTGTGTACTTTTAGATTTCTGCATACCCTTTATTTGTTTTTTCCTCTGTGACGGAGCTATAAATGATCCATTATTCATCATCTATCACTCACCACTTCAGCAGTATAAACCATAAAATCTTAATAAATGTTTCGTGCCTCTTGTTGCACGTTGCAACTGATGTCAAGTCATTCATTAAAAATGTATGCAAAGTTGACCAGCCTTTTAATGCAACAAAGTGGTGTATGAACTACACCTTGTTGCTCTGCAGTCCTGTTTATATGGCTGAAAGAACCTGCACTTAGACAGGCAGCCATGTAGGGTTTGACGTGACTGAACATATCTGCGTTCTTGTTTGTTGGCTCTAAAAGCAAGATGCACTCTTTACCCTAAAGTTGTTCACTCCTGCAGTTTTCATGGCCATGTTCTTTTCCTAAATGGGTCAGGATATCCACAAGAAGGAGGTACCCTACTTTGAGAAGGGCACCCTAGTTCTCCCAAAATAATCAGAGATGGAGGAATGCTCTGCGTGAATTGAGGACATCATGCCTTCTGACAGAATATACTTCATGTATCATTGATAACCATCTTCTTGGATAAAATTTATTCCACCAGAGAAGATTTTGTTGCAAAGCAAAACAATGGCGTCCATATTGCAGCATTAGACAGGATTAGTCTTCCATCATCGTTCGCCAAGGAGCGGGACTGTCGTTCGAATTAAACCATTTTCTGCACATCTAGAGTTGTCATTAGTTTATTTGTGCAGCAGCCCCCCTGATGTTGAATGAAATTGATTGCACGGTTTGCCACTAGCGCTGAGCTCAGCTTTCACTCAGAGCGGGCTATTATTCATTTCAGCAACACATCAGTGGTGTGTGTTAGAGTTTTATCAGGCATGTAATGTTTCCCCTATGCATAGCCTAAATGTATATTTAATGACTTCCCACATGTAGTGATATTTTCTGATTCGATTCAGACAGATTTTGTTACATTTCATGAATTGTGAGTCTGTTACCGAACTCTCTTAAAGAACGCATTGTGAAGGTGGTGTGCTTAAATTGACAGATGTAATCCAGTAAAAATGTGCACCAGAGACCGAAGTAACGACAAAAGTAAACATTTATTTCTTTTTCTTTAACAAAAACAAGGGCCAATTTAAAAGATGTGAAGTAAAGCATGCGTGTATGTGGGCTGCACTGAGATTTTGAAGCTATTTGCAGTGTTCTAATTATTCAGTGCCCAAAATAAAGACAAACTTTAACTTCCTGGTGTGTAAATCCCAGCGACAAAGATGTTTAGCTAGGAATGGTTGACACTGACAACCTTACAAATCAATGAAACTATAATACAATGTGTAATGCTCCAAAGTAACATAAAAAGAATAAATCAGTAAAAAGAAATCTGAATTGTATTAAATAAATATTGTTTTTGTAAATAAAATTCATACATGCAATCTGATGAATTGCACGTAGGCGCATTTTGTTGTGTTAACTAATTATTGTGGAAATTAAAAATCACAGTTATTTAGTAGTCATTAAAATGTGTTCAGAATTTGTCAAATTGATGATGATTCATCTCATAATGGCATCACTGCTCTCCCCTCCATATGCTGGCTTTATAGGTTAAAAGTATCAGTATCAGTATTGGTAACAGCAGTACTGGTCCTGTGTTGACCTGGCATCAGCTCGATACCAGAATTTGCAGTATCACACACCACTGGCCTAATCACAAACTTAAGCCATCAGCTAGTGAAGGTTTAAAATATGGACACAGTTAGGAGGCGGGCATGGGTGAGTGGGAGAGACAGGAAATAGGTGTTCAGCTTGCACAGCGAGTGATGGTGCTATCACGTTATAAAGTGGGAAGTCATTTGACAGGAGCCAACAACGTCACTAGAGTCTGACCATCTTTTAATGACACAATTCATGCCTGATGCACACAGTGCAGGTTCAGGCTGCTCAGTTTGAGGCTGCGATGACATAAATCCTCATTAATAACAAATACATTTCCCTTGGTTGAAATAAGAAATGAAAACACACATTAGAAGGAAGTTAGCGATGTTCATTAATGTGCAGATTAAATAATAGATTACAGTGATACATAATGATAGTACTCTACTATAGCAAGCCACTGGATTTGGAAAGTAAGCATCGTGTTAGTGTGCTTTAACTTTCAGAAAGGACAACTGATTAGAATTTAAATAATCTGCCAGAAAAACCATGAGGTGGGAAGCTGTTCTCACATGTAACATTTGCAAACACAAATATTATAGTCGGATAACAGTATGCAACTCTCACCCAATGTTTAAGTGAACAGAAGCTCACACGTTGTGATGAACAAATCATCTGAATTCACAGTGTTTTAGGGTCTTTCAGTAACTTCCAGTAATTAGCTTGTGATTAGAAGCTTTCACAGCTGTAAACTATCACTAATGTGGCTCCGTGTTTGCTGATTTTATAAGTAGCAAGTTATATATCAGAAGTGCTTTTCCAGTCTCTTTCCACAAGACTAAAACTCCATTAATACTTTTTACAGAGAAACTTGCTACATACAATTTTACTAAAAGCCTTACAATTAAATCTTTGCAGCCCAACACACAATCTAACCAGCACTGACAAGCAGCAAAGGTTCTGTTTACTGACCTTATGTAGAGGCTACATTTTAGCAGCGAAGATATTTTCATAGAAAGTAACCAGACACTTACTAAGATTTATGTGATTTTCACAATTATACAGTCAGATGAAATGCCCCTGCATAAAAATTAAGGTTAAATAGGCTGCTTTAGGACAATGTATCAGTGCTGTATGAAATATTAGTGAAACGCTTAATAATTTCTTACTTTTCAGCACCAGTTTTATATGATTAAGAAGAGATCCTCAGAAGACAAACATGCAATGCAACCACAAGAGGCAGCTCATTTTTTTCTGCAAGACTTAAAAGTTCCCGGCACTAAAATATATTAGAGAGACAGAGCAGACCTGATGCATTCTGGGAACTTTCAAAATTAAAAAGGGGTCTTATGCAACGTCCTGAACAAATACCATTTAAAGTATGAATCCAATTTCCTATGATGGAGAAGTCTCGCTATTTTGGGCAGGTCTGAAAAGGTCATGCTCGGTGACGCAGTGATGTTTCCTGTTTTTATCAAGGACAGCTTTGACTACTTGTTTGGGAGAAGCTTGTGTGAAACTTCAGAACTGCATAATCATAGCAGCGCTGACCTTTTCTCCTCAATATCAAGTATTTCATTAATAAATATATACAAAATATACCATTTACGTCTTCATCTCCTGTAACTAGACTTAAGTAACCATGATGCTAAGTCATTTGTCAATATCTACTAAACAAAAATGTATTACAGGAATAAAATGGGAGACCTGATGTGTGTAAAATCCCATCATTACTCCAAATACTGTACTGGGTAGCCAAGATGTTATATATATGGAATCTTCTGAAATCATATATTGATGTGATCAGCAAAACGTGCTGGTTCATGATATGCAAAGAAATGCTGATGCCATTCATTTAAAGCTTTTTAGCTTTCAAGTTTTTTTTTGGTAGATAGAAACACTTCTGCATAATGTTTGCCTTCGTTAGCTTGAGTTGAGATGAAAGGGTAGTTTTAGATGACATAAAGACAAATGAGATAGAAGAAAGCTGCATCTGGTGTGCTCTGCATCATCATCACGCATGGTTAGGCCGCGCAATGAGTTAATAGAAACGTTGTGTGTAGGAATTTCTTCCCCCAGCTTTCTTTGAGGGGTGTGAAGCAGTTTGGCATAAAATAAAAATACCCATCACAAACCGTTTGGTTCTAAGGCATATTTCTCAAGCGCAACTGTAATGGTTTTGCTATGAAGACAGAGATCTCGCTGTTGTCTGTTAGCTGAGGTATAATTGGCACAGATACCTGTAGAGTCTCCCCCAATTAACTTTCCTGTTTCCTCGGTTATTCCTGCAAAACAGCTGGAGGCCATTTCCCTCCAAGATGTTGAACGAGCAAGTGATATAATTACATTTCTGCCCATGTTGACGCTGAGTCGTGGCACAGTGGAAACTAGCAGGATGAAAAAGCTGTTATGGTTTGAGGCTGACATCACTAAACTCAGGATGATTTTTAAAAAACTGTTTCTGTTTCACGCTCTCAGTAGCGTATTTTAAGACAGCGGGGATAAGAGAACCACCGCAGCTCAATTTTAGCTTATATTACAGTGTTCGTCACGCTGACTCGTAGTTGCACTTGAGGCATTTGTGCGCATCTGCCTGATATGTGGGCAAGACCTTAAACCATTAAAACACTTTAAGAGAGGAGCAGTGATGAGGGGCGGGTGGATAGAAATGTCTGCACTCTGATAATTAAGCTGTCTAATTTCAAGGCCCGGTAAGGTCTTTATTCATTATGTGCTGCCATCAGCAATCATTGGAGCTTATTATTGAGAGCGTATGGGTGGCAGGAATATTTTTATCCAGGTTTCTTAACAGATAACTTCACTTATCCAGGGCTTCAGAGGCCAGTCTGTGCACCTTCATATGTTATTAGTGACTTTCCTATATTCACAATCTGTGTATGAAAGGTTATTGGTAGGTAGGTTTTTTTGGTGCATCTGTGCTTGTGGGCCTCTGTTCTCCCTGGAGGCTGGCGACAGCAGCTGCTGAGTGAATGAACATGTGTGTGTGTGTGTGTTAAAGCCTCTGGGAAAGACAGAGCTTGCATGTCCAGCCGACACACCAGCTGATGAGCAGCTAACATTACACTGTACACACAATCTTACAGGTCAATCAGCTGCCTGCGGAACACTTTGAAGGTTAACAGAACAAAATACCACCTCATTATCTTTACTTCCTCCTATTTCTGTCCCTCTAGACATAAACGTTAACATGCCCACGAGCTGCTGTTGGTCTCTGCGCGTTATGAAAATGTCAGCTGTCAGTGATGCCGCCCAGGAAAGCAAACCTTAGAAAAGAAGATCTGAACGCAATTCACAGAAGCAGAAGGATTCACTTTCTTTTGAATCTCATTGAGTCTCCCAGACAGTGGCAGGAATTTAGAAGGTCTCTAGAAATGTAATGATTAGTCTTAGCTTTAAGCAGGTCCACCGGGAAACAGGATGCTAAATTAGATGATAAGTGGGGAGTGATGTGGAAGGCAATTTAGCAGCCATTTAAGAAACTTTTAGTGACAGGAGCCATGCTGTGATATGTCATAATGCCTGAATCTTTTTCATGCCCTCTTATTTGAATCAACTCTTTTAAGTATTTTAATATTCTGCCCCATGGGTTTGAGACACTAAAACTTCTGACATCTTTTTCATCATTCATGATTGTTATTGAATATTCTGCAGGTTCAGGCCTTGGGGCTGTCCCAATTCGCCCCTAGTTACCGTATTGGCTAGTTATGCTGCAGGACTTAAAGCACTGATGTTTGCAGACAACGTTCGAGCGCTGCTTTCTGCTAATGCAGCAATCTGCCCCATGCTGATTATCCCGTTATCCAGCAGTACACATAAACCACCATACACAAACAAACACACACAGCACTCAATACAGGGAATGCCTTGGGATTTTTTTTTTTAATGACAGAAAAAGCAGAAGTAATGACTGGATTTTTAAATGACTGCAATGCTGCGCTAAGGAAAGCCCATAGGTACACTGGAATGTTCTTACTTTGAAACTGAACAAACTCTGAGGAAAACACAAGAAAACTGCAATCGCAAAGTCCTTATTGCTCTAATATGTTTAGAAAAAAAGTATTTTTGTTTTGATGGTGGTGACTACAGACAAATATATACTGACCTATGTCGATGTAATTAAAGACTGATATAGAGTGCTATTTCAAATTTTTGTCAACACATCTGGGTTTGGTCTATCACTAAAAAAGCTGTTACGATCATGAACACGTGACAGCATAGCGGAAAGTTTGTCGAGATGAATTGATGTTACATGTTACATTACATCTATGTGGATGCACTCATCCGAAATCATGATGCTTGACATTTTAAGAAGGAGAAACAGCTTCAGTCCTCTTACCTTCAGTCCGAGGACAGTTTGAACTCAGAATATTTCAGTTCAACATTAAAAAACATGTTGCACATGAGTCTGTGCCTTTACACATACATGTTGACAGCAGGCGGATTCAGTGGCATTAAATTGTTATTATGACATAGTAATTATCACTGGGCAGAGAAGCAGCCATTGTCTTTTATTACCTTGATTATAAAAACATCTTAATGCAGAAAAGCTGCTCTTGAGCCTCTTGCATGGTTTTAAATCACCATCCAGCACTGCAGATCCTCACACTGACACTGACCAAGAGTTAGTCATATACCCTCTATCTTTTAAACAAATATTTGCATACAGATGAGCTGTGTCGACCACAGATCTCCGTCCCTGTGAGCAGAATGCGTCAAATCTTCCTGTGGTGCAGAGAACCATCAATATCATTCATTCAGCCATATCGACTGCTGTCAAACCACCAGTGAGCCTGTACACAGCAGGCTCACCGCAAAGGAGCAGATGGTGACAGATGTCTTAATGTGAATGACACACAGGACCTGATTTTAACTTCTGAAAGTCCAAAGATGCGAGGGAGCTTTATTTTGCTGGATTTTTAACCACGATGAAAGTCAGTGTAGCGTGCACACTCGCAGCTGCTCTGAGCACAGGCGACTGTGAGTCTTTGCCATTTTGCACAAGTCATACACATGGCTGACTCTTCTTCTTTGTGTCTGTGTCCTCGTGCCTGTCTTTCTCGCACATAAAAACACACACAGGCATGCATTCGCAGGTGGAGCAGCAATAGTCCTGCAGCAAGACACTGCTCTATTTTAAGTCTGTTTCATGCAAACGCATGTTCCCCTGGTGCACCTCTTACCTTCACCTGTCTTTCCCTTGGCTTTAGCAACTTGTCTTCTCTTTCACATCATTCAAACAAATGTATTTTTTGACTTGTTGGATATTTCTAACAACTGTAGGCTATTTTAGTCCCTACATACTGGGTGTCCTTACAGCCATCCTCTGCAGGTTGCTGTGGTTACTGGTCACTGAAGGTCGGTAGGCATTTTGAGCCCTCATTAAAAGATAAAGTATGGAGTCTCAGTTTATAGCAAACAAGTTAGGATGCACCAACATCCCATTACTTTGGCTATTGTCCTACGTAGCTGCCTTTACTTCAGGGCCAGCTCCCATCTATCTGTATCCCTGTATTGCCGTCTGTGGCCCCCTCTTGTGCTTGGATACAAGAGTGTGCTAAGCAACTGCCTCTTCCACACAGGGAGCATTCACATCCACGGCTGTGGCATAAATACCAGGGAGCTCAATGATGTGCAGGCTTTCCTAGCTCATTAGAAAGAGCTGACACTGCAGCCCTAAAGCCAGTGTCCTCCTCCGCAGTGCCCATACTGGATCGACACCATGAAAATAACAGAACAGCTGTACTGCTCTCTAGATCCACTGGTCCCTGGACACAGCTTTCTATAACTGCAGCAAAGCACTAATGATGCTCAATGGGAAGTCCTTGCAGTTTTTAGCAAATGCCATCTCCTCGGGAGAGCAGCTCCCTATAGTTGAGGCAACTCGTTCTTTTGTATGTGAGCTCTTTAAATAGCTACACATCTAAAAGCTTTGCAACTGTGACAGTTGTTGCCCCCTAATATGGTGCATGCTCCTTTCCTCACTTGCGAGTCAACAGTAAAACAGAAGGTAGTTATTTATACGGCAATATATACACTGCCTGGCCAAAAAAAAAGTCACCACCTGGATTTAACTAAGCAAATAAGAATGAGCCAATTACTGCATGGGCGATTATCTTTCAGCTGGCAATAAGTTATTTAACCCAAAATGGTGCAATGAGTTGCTTTTCATGTGATAAACAACCATGTCGAAAGACACATCTCGCGGTCGTGGAAAAGATGTTAGTATGTTTGAGAAGGGCTAAATCATTGGCATGCATCAAGCAGAGAAAACATCTAAGCGATTGCAGAAACTACTAACATTGGGTTAAGAACTGTCCAACGCATTATTAAAAAGTAGAAGGCTAGTGAGGACCCATCGTCTTCGAGGAAGAAATGTGGCCGGAAAAAAATCCTGAATGATCGTGATCTGCGATCACGTAAACGTTTAGTGAAATCAAAAGGAAGAAAAACAACAGTAGAACTCAGGGCTGTGCTTAATAGTGAAAGTAAGACGTACAATGCGAAGGGAACTCAGGGGATTGGGACTGAAGAGCTGTGTAGCCGTAAGAAAACCACTAATCAGTGAGGCAAACTGGGAAAAAAAAGACTTCCGTTTGCTAGGGAGCATCAAGATTGGACTCTGGAGCAATAGAAGAAGGTCATGTGGTCTGAGTCCAGATTTACCCTGTTCCAGAGTGATGGGCGCATCAGGGTAAGAAGAGAGGCAGATGAAGTGATGCACCCATCATGCCTAGGCCTACTGTACAAGCCTGTGGGGGCAGTGCTATGATCTGGGGTTGCTGCAGTTGGTCAGGTCTGGGTTCAGCAACAGTATGTGCTCCAAGAATGAGGTAATCTGACTACCTGACTATACTGAATGACCAGGTTAATCCATCAATGGGTTTTTTCTTCCCTGATGGCACGGGCATATTCCAAAATGACAAAAAGGAGAACCTTTAATACAGCTAACTTTCAAACACCACTAACTTGCTTGATCTCCACATAGCAGATTTTATACTGCTTATTGCTTAAATCAACTACATGGATAAAAGTACAGCACCCCTTACACATTACATCTACAGGAACTGTCATTGGTGCTTAATGGCAGAGAAACTCATGCTACAAAGCACCAACTGCAGTTTTTGTGTTGATGTTAACGTCAGAGGAGGTTTGGGACTCTGCAGTTATTGTGTCAGCCAGCAGTAATTTTGACAGCAAATTTTGATTGAGTTGGAGCTTTTTGGACCATTAACACACAAAAGTTGTACAATTTCCCAGGGGCAGATCAAATGTGCTCATCCAACCTTACAGTACAACAAGATTACTTCTGATGGGATCACTTCCAAACTTTTGCTCTCTCCAGAATATTTTCATCAAGTTTTAATCACTGAAGTGTCAGTGCATTTATCATTGTCTTTGCCCTCATACATTTGTTTCTATTTGGTTATCCTCTTGTTTTTGCCCAATGACAAAAGTCATAGACAAAAACTATGACGAAAATTATTGGTCACCAAAATTAACACTGGCATCAGCAGAGCATTGGTGAATTTTGCACACTGTGCATCTCAACAGTTGTGAACCCCACTCTGTAACTTTGTAATAATAATACCCATTACAGGTAATTGTGAAATTTCATTCCTCCCAGACATTTCACACACTGACTTGTTGCAACGGTGACTTCCTACTACAACACAGCGAGTACAGAGCTCTTTAAAACAACCTATTTTAAGTGTTTGTAAAGGCAGACATGTGTTAATGGGCGCCAAAACACCTGAATTTCAAAGATTATGAGACTGTGTGGTGTCCAGACTGACGATGTCTATGGGCAAACTTCTTCCTTACTTGTATTTGTCATACAGCAAGACTGTGCGGCCAAGACCCTTTATTTTGTCTGAGTAGACCTACTTAAAGGGTAAAAAAACAGTGTGTCCAAGCCATTTGACTGCACAACTTTTTTTGTTCACATAGCATCACTTGAACCTAACCACAAATCCCCATCCCATCATGGCAGATGCCTAACCCTCCTTGAGCAGCCTTCTGCCAGAAGTTTCTTCCTGTTTAAAAATTATTTTTTTCCTTCCCACTGTTGCCAAGTGCTTGGTCATAGGGGTAAACCTTTTTTTGATTGTTAGGGTTTTCTCTGTATTATTGTAGGGTCTTTACCTTACAATGTGAAGCTCATTGAGACCACTGTTGTTATGATTTGATACTGTATAAATTAATTTTGATTGAATTATTGGACTAATTTGGTGATTATTTGGTCTATTATGCATTAGACATTATTGAAAGCTCAATAGAGAGCCTGTGAAAGCTGGATATGGCCTTGGGTATAATAAAGCTACCAGGTTAGTTTCTGACTCAGGACTTGGTGAGTGATGCCTTTTTTTTTCTTTTCTTTTTTGTAGCTCGTGGTGATCCACATTCAGAAACTTTCAGTTACGATTATGACTCTCTGGAAGTTTCACTTCTGTTTTGCGAACTAATCTTATTATATTGTTGTTGTGTGCCCTTTTTGCTTTTGCCAATCTCGGTAAACTATTTAACATTGTTCCTAAAACTTCTTTATGCAACATGTTGTGAATGCAGACAGATTTTACATGAGCACAGCTCTTGCTGAAGACATCTGAGCTGCAGAGTGAATATAAAGCAGGACGTCAGTGGGAGCTACGTGGTTGATGAAATGTTTGGTCTTTTAAAACTTTATTCAAACCTTGATCAGTAAGTACAGATGACAGTTCATCTTGTTTAACTGGTAAAACTGAGATTAATGCAAATTATCAAGCTTATAATCCAGTAATAGTGACCAGAAGTGCCTCATCATGTTTATTAGTAATGTAACACTAGAGCTCAAAAGATGCAATTATTTTCTTGCTTATGCAAATTAAATTCCAGAAAAGTTGGAATGCTGTGTAAAATATAAATAAATGCAGAATGCAACAGTTTGCAAATCTCAAAGCCATAAGTTTTTCACAATGGAACACATTTTTGAATTCACACATTTTACATGTGAAAAGTATTCGCTCGTTTTGACTTTGATGGCGAAAACAAAAAGGGTATTTTAGGTAAAGTGAAAATAGGCAGATAAACTGCATCTATAAATTGTTCCCCAGTTTAAAATTGTGAAGACTTTGAATATCTCTTCATCTACGGTACATCTCTATCATCAAAAGTTCCGAAAATCTGGAGAAATCTCTGTGCGCAAAGAACACCAAAAACCAATTTTGGATGGCTGTGATCGTCATTCCCTCATTGCATTAAAAGCAGGCAACAGTCTGTCAGACTGTAACTTGTGTCCCATTCACAAATGAAGGTTAAACCATTACATTGCATTACATTTACAGCGTGCCAACAATATAAAGGTTGTACAATAAGAGCACATTTGATGTGACTCCCTGGTACTTGTCCTCCGAATGGCAGCAGTGAGGAAACGGGAAAAGCCAGTTTGACACCATATCCTGTTTCTTGTTTTTTTTTTTTCCTGTGGTTGCACTTTCTCTGTGTAAACTCTGCTGACGTGTTAAGGACACACAGAAGAGGAAGTGTATAGAAATAGCTTTTGGTTTACATGTGGTTTTCAAACAGGTGGCCAGGACTGGCATATATGACACATTTTGTGTGCTTGCTGACTCTTTAACTGAAAAAAAATGTTTCCTTTTGCAGGCGTGTACAAGCCTGAGCCTCTGGTAGATATGTGGTGGGCTGTGCTCTCTACAGGCATCCTGTTCTTCTATCACTTCGCCTTCCTGCAGCTTCTTGGCCTGGTAAGATAGAGCCCTCTGCTGGACACTGTATGTTATTTCACTATATCCTTATTATACCATAGCTGCCTTCATATGTTTCAAGAAAGAACGATTACTGTAGTACTCGGACACAAAGTTGTGGTAAACAGGAATATTTTACAAGTGGCCTGGACTGTTAAGTCTTTTATCTAGAGCTACAAAACATTAAACACACAGCAGTTGTTAAAATAGAGCTTAAGTCCTCTGGGTGATTTCTCATTGAGAAACATGCTTTCTTCTGTCACTGGGGTAGAAAAGGAAGAGTGAGGTTTATTAGTAACAGAAGCAGGGACATTTGGAAGGCGTAGGAAGGACAACCTGTGTATGAGACAGTTTCATGGCAACAAGATGGGTAGTGCAAACTCTTCCCATATACATTGCTCATTTTCACTCAGACAGGTATGCACTCACTGGTCACTTTGTTAGTTACACCTTGCTAGTACCAGGTCAGACACCCTTTTGCCTTCAGAACGGACTTCATTTTTCAGTCCGTTCTCCTGCTGCAGATGATGAAAATATTCTGTTGTGTCAAATCCCAGAAGTTTTCTATTGAACTGAGATCTGGTGACTGTGGAGGCCATTTGAGTACAGTGAGCTCTTCAGCATTGTTGAAGAAAGCAGAATACGGGGGGGTACACTGTAGTTATAAAAGCATGGACACGGTCAGCAACAACACACATGTAGGCTGTGGTTTTTAGATCATGCTCATGCACCAGCAGCCTGAACCACTGATACAAGGCAGGATGGAGCCTTACTTTTCATGTTGGTTATGCTGAATTCTGACTCTACCATCTGAATGACACAGCAAAATTCAAGAGATCAGACCGGGCAACATTTTTCTAATCTTCTGTCCAATTTTGTTGTGCCTGTGAGAATTGTAGCTTCAGTTTCCTGTTCTTAGCTGACAGGAGTGGTAGCCCATCTGGTTAAAGGTTTGACATGCTGTGCGTTGGTTGATGCTCTGCTGAATACCTACAGTCCAGCCTTTCTCCTCTGACCTCAGGCGTCAATGAGACATTTTCACCAACAGAGCTGCCGCTCACTGGGTATCTTCTTTTCAGACCCTTCTCTGGGAAAATCCCAGTTAGGTCAGCAGTTAATGAAATACTCAGATCAACCAGTCTGGCACAAACAGCCACATTCAAAGCCACTTAAATCACCCTTCTTCCTCATTCTGATGCTAGGTTTGAACTCAGGTTGTCTCGGTCTACATGCCTAAATGGTATTGAGCTGCTGCCACGTGATTGGCTGAGATATTTGCATTAATGAGCAGTTGAATAGGCGTACCTAACAAAGTGGCTGGTGAGCGTGTGTATATATATATATATCTGATATTGTCGGTCATAAATCCTGAGATATTAAAACCTAATTATTGATGATCCACTACTGCTTATTCAGTCTCCCTGTTTGGCTTGTTCACGACTTTAGAGTTTATACTCAAATTTATGCAGCCGTTTGCCTCCAAATTCATCTCCTATTTTGGAACAACATTCAGTTTATTTTCTTCTGGATGCAAATCAGAATTATTCCATAACAGCGAAGCAGTAAGTTACGGGGTATTTCTGATACAGAGAGGCCAGAGAGCAGCTGCTTGATTGAAGCCTGATAGTACAGAGTAATCAATGAATTCTGATCGTAAGGACCACAGTGCTGATATTTGTCTTTTCTAGCATGTGCTGATGAATAAATGGTTGTATAACCACTAAAACCCTTTAGTAATTACAATGATATGACACATTCTAAGCCAGTTGATAAGTTATGGTGGATTTCCAGACTGACATCAGTCAATTAAGCGTCAATTAAGCGTCAAAAAGATGGATAAATGATTTTTGCCTCGGTCTACATGCCTAAATGATATTGAGCTGCTGCCACGTGATTGGCATTAATGAGCAAATATCTGTCTATTGGAGCAGAAATCTATTAGAAGATGATGATTGTAAAGATATGTACAGCAAAGTCAACCACAACATTTGCTAAAAAACAACTGGATACATTTGGATTCATATTAAATTAGGTCTTATTGTGTCTCGTCTCTGCTCTCCTCCAGGCGACTGAGGTCAACTTGAATAACATGCTCTGCCCGGCTGTGTCCGATCCATTCTACGGTCCTTGGTACCGGGTTTGGGCGACGGGCCACCAGACCTTGCTGACGCTCATCCACGGGAAGCTACTCACACTCCTCTCGCAGCACAGCGGCACCGCCTGCAGATACCTGCTGGACATGCTTAGACTGCGCAGCAAGAAAGTTGACTGAATGTCCACGAAAGTTCATTCAGACCTAGCCTTTCGCTCCTTTCACTCTAAATGCCTGCTTTTACAGTGGCAGTTTTTTCTTTCTTTCTTTTTAAATCAACATTTTAATGCATCTTTTAAGACTCGTTTCACAGAAACAAGCGAGCATTTCAGGGCCGGTGAATCTTCGTGTCATTCTTTTAGCGTTGTAGTTGGCTTGCATGCACAGGCATTTTGAAGCTGGCACTAAGAATTGTGGCGTTGGCCAGATTTTAGCCTTCGTTCGTTTTTTTATTTTCTGAAATATGTCCGCGAATTTGTGCCGATTACTCAAGCTGCTTTTCTTTAAGCTTTGAGGACAAAAAAATAGGGGTCACCCAAATGTCACTTCAGATCTCCAGCTGTTATGTTCTTCTGGGGTTTTTTTTCTTTCTTTAAAAACGTTGCACTAGATCATACGTTGGCGAGTTTATTTGCTTCAAACTTGAACTTGGAAGCAGAATGAAAGTGTGAGCTGTTGTAAAAGTTACTGCCTGTGTATATAGCGTAAGGATTTCTGTTTGACGCATATGAGCATCTCTGTGTTGTCGCGACTGAAAACTTTCTGGCGTTCTGTTCTCACTCGACTCCACGGCCGTGCAGGTTATGAAAGCGTCGTCGTTGAGGTGTCTTTTGCCTTACTGTCTCCAGCTTGTTCAGATCATTCCAGTTGTGATAATCAGGGGACAGGAGGGTGTATTACATGCTGCGACTCAAAGCAATGAAAGAGGATCCAGGAATCTACACTGGGATGTTAATATTATCTCTGTGAAGGATTTTTATTTAGTCTTTGTTTTATTGTGCTGTTAGACCATAATAAGTGAGGTTATAAACTTGAGTGGGATGAATTCGGTGTCTGGGTTGGATTAATGTGTCAAGTGAGAATTTATCTTACAAAACATCCATTCTTTCCACCGCAACTGTAACGAACCACATTTTGTATTTTAAGAAGTGCATCTGATGTTCTGCATGAAGTCACTGTGGGTCATTTATTCATGGCCTGTTTGAAAGGAAGTATTAACTGATGAGTTAGGGGGTTGTCAGTCATGGTATGTATCATTTCAAATATGAGGGATGTGTCTATGTTACTGTAGCATATTCTAAACTTCACTGTAAAGAAGGGATAAGAGGAACTTTTGTATTTCTATCAGTTTGAGTGTATGTGCTGTATTGAAAATAAAGGTGATTGTCGCTGATCAGTTCTCATTGTGTGTATGTTTAAGCATATATTTTTTGCCTTTTAACCATATTTGCTTGCGTTAGTATTAAATCTGACTTTATTATGTCGACTACCAACAGATCTTACCACTTTGTGTCTCCGTTAATACCGTGATCGTGAATTGGAACGCACCAAATAGACTGGCATTGTGGGAAATGTGCATATTCCTACAAAGAGCTGAGAAGATTAAGAGGATTTGTCATGCAGCTAGCATAGTTTAGCACAGAGACTGGAAGTAAAAAGGTATCTAAGCTCTACACTGCAGAAAAATGTCCTGCTTGAAACAATATATATTATAATTCAGGATTTCACACCACAGTGCTCGTGCTGATAATTAGGTCCATCGTTTTTTTGTGGGGTGTTTTGGACTGTAATGCATATTTTTAAAGTTTTGCCATCAAAGTGGATTTTAAATCAAATGTAATGGAAGTAGAGACTTTCAGCTTTAATTTAAGGTGGTTTAAAACACAATCTGCATCAATTGTTTAGGACTTTTTCCCGAACTGTGCAGACTCTTTTTGATGCTGTCTGGCACATTCTAATCTGACATTATTCTTGAGCGTAAACGGTGGTTTACACCTCGTTTTTACATCTATTGAGGCATGTCTTGATTCTACACTTCGACTATTTTAAAGTCTAAAGATTATCCTTGAGTGTTTTGTAAACCAATGAAAGAATACTGCAGTAATGTACTTTAGTTGTCTTCTGTAGCCTTACAGTGAGCTGCTCACTGCTTTTCTTCTTTTCAAGAATGTTCCAGATTGTTGATTTGGCCACTCCTAAATTTTTTCTAACTGAGAGCCTCCCTCATTTGTACTTGTATCTCTTTGGACCTCATGTTGAGAGTTTCGATGAAAAGCTACAAATTACATATTTATCGCTTGGAATCAACTCTTTTATCTGCTTCATTTCCATGAAATAACAAGTGAACCGGTCTAAACCTGGCCAGGAAACTACTTGCCCTTCAGTTATCCAATTACTGTTTTTCTGACAATGGGAGACTCTATAAAAATGGATGTAATACTCTTGTCTAATCTCTTGAATTTATTTTTTTTTAGAAAGTTTTACCCAGCATGACATACTAAGTTCATTATTCTTATGAATTGGCTTAAAGCTTAGACAGAACGGAGAGACAGCAAAGATAATGACGTTTATAAGATGATCCAATTAAGCTCAAGAGTAATGTGGAATGGTGTGGTCAGTACTTCTATGAATGTGTGCATTTGGGAATGTCATGGAGGTGGCAAAGACCAAAACATACCAAAATGGCTTACGCCAGCACTCGTCTTGTTAGATTCAAGATTGACAACCACCATAGGCCTATTTAAAAATGAGTTGTTGTTTTTTCCCCAGCCCCACCAGTATTGTCCATTACTCTCTCTGCAACCTTGATATCCGTCGGAGAATAGTTAACAGGCAGCAAGCACAACAAACCGTGACATGCTACATTAAATTTGGACAGCCATCCACTAAACAGCCCCTATTATTGTTTCGCCTGTTATTAAGGGTCAGACACATGTTTCCTACACCGACCACAAACTGTAGCAACATAAAAGGGAACACCACAGCCACAAACAAACTATCAACCAAAGTTGAGCCATAATCCTAAACGGTGAGCTTGTTAGAGACGGTGGTGCTATGCTACTACAAGTTAATAACAAAGTCTTCAATCTGTATTGCAAAAAATGGTCAAAAATGGTCAATCCAGTGCTGTGGCTCCACCACTGCATATGAAATCATAAAATCACATGAATGTGTTTTTCATTCTATAAAGACCTGTGCAATACTAAGTACACCCAAAAACACTATTGTAATGGTGTGTAGAACCACCATGAGTAAAATAATGGTTGTCTGTATGACTTCATCAGTCTCTCACATCACTCTGGAACAATTTTGGAACAATTTTCTGTCCAACATTGCTTCAGTTGGGGTTTCTGAGCAGTCATTTATAAACAGCATTTCAGTCAGGTTGAGTTCTGGACTGTCACTGAGCCATTGTAACACCTCACTTCTTTTTCAGCCATTCTGCTGTAGAGGCTGCAGTGCAAGGTATAGCCCTCACATGTACTCACATATATACTCTACAGTAGTTTAGTATACAGAGGAGAGAACAAGCCCAAATCAACACACCATGTTTGTCAGTTGATATGAAGTGTTTGTACTCCGAACACTGTGCTGAGACATCTCCACTGGTCTCAATTCAAACTAGGGTCAAACATTTTTTAAAAAGCCACTGTCACAAACCAGCTCAAAGCTAAGATTATATACGGAGACCACAAAATTAGTGGAGTTTAAATCACACACAATTCATTTTCTACTCATTTACATCTCTGCAAGAAGGGAATGAATTTGTCCCAAATTGTCAAACTGTTCTTCAGATAATAAGGCCTTCAGATATACTGCAAAATCCGTTTGCTGCCAAGTTGCCGCGTGACTCATGAGCACTCAAGCCTCAACTGTACGTTATGGTTGGCTGTTCTCTCTGAGGCCAGACAGCGTAAAAAGCTTTAAGTGCAGCATATTGACTGAAGTGAGTTGCAGAGAGTCTTCACAGGCCCGTAGCACCTCGTGATTCCAGACAGTCAAGAGTGGAGGTTGATCTAAAACCACCACAGTGGCTGCGAATAGATGCTGCATTAAAAGACACGTTGTAAGCAAAGTAACATACTGCTCAGCCAGGGAAGGAACTTTTTGTTTTGTTATATTGGATTATGGAACTCGATGGCACATTTTGTAACTCTTGGCACATGAGATATAATAATTGCTCTGAATTAAATAAAATAAATCCAACCGAAATTGAAATTTCCCTCACTCACCAATATCATTTATTCTGGCAGATGGAAGCCCGGAGACAGACTCAGGAGAGAATGTGATGTGTCCGACAGCTTTGACCTCAGGCCAGGGTTCATGTGTGCTTATATACAGGCAGCAGACTGAGCCACTCAACTGTCTCTGAGCACTTAGCCCCAAAGTGTCATGTAACAAGTATTTTCAGATACACCTGCCCAGACTGTGCCCGGAGTGGAGCTCAGGCATTTCGGTGGGAGAAATGGCAGAAAGGTAGGGCACGTATGTGAAAACTCCTATTATGTTCACAGCTCCACACAAGCCGCGGTGAGCATCAAACTCAACATGGTCACAGATATCTGCTTTTTTTTTTTTTATCATCAGAACACAAGTATAGAAAAATGTCTAGATGATGCATTAATAATGATACACCGATTCTAAATATAGCGTAGATTCTACATGCATTTTACAACAGTTAGAGAACCGCATAGTGCTGCTTCTATGTCTCATTGCAGAAATGCATAACAATAGCAATCGTTATTTAGGTTCACTTGTATTTCCTATTTGTAATTGGTCTAAATTATATCATATGCAGTGCTATGCAAAAGTCTTGACCCACATTTCTTTATAGTTTGCAAGGAACATGGGAAATCGGTGCAGCGATTTACTGAAATGTGTCAACATACTGGGAAATACACTATATGAGGAAATAACTGAGTTTGTACCATTCTGACAAGTTTGAAAGTCAATATTTGGTGGGACCACCTTTATTCTTAAACACAACCTGAACTCTCTTTTAGACAAGCTCTCTTGTAATTTCTTTAAGTAGTCTTCAGGCTTCTCGAAGGACACGGCTGCTCTACGCATGTGACCACTTCTCATGTAGCTTCAACAAACTGTAGATGGATCAGCCGAAGGGCCAGAGGCGACTGCTGTTTTGAAATGGCGCTATGTAACTAAAATTTAATTGAAATGAATTTTTGCGGCTACTACTTCTTTTGTCCTGTAATGTGTTGTTTCCTCGGATTTTAGGGAGACATTGTGCACCATGCGCAGAATCACCTTTGTGTAAAAATACAGTTTTGTGCCTGTCAAAAGTGTTTTTGTGACAGGTTACTAGTACCTAAAGATTAAACTAAAGATGGTTCTTTGCTAAGCTGTCGGTTCATCCCTTGAATTTCTTATGCTTGAGGGATTCACAGGTTAACAAAACATTCCTCCGGAAGTCGTCAGGTACAAAGAAAAGCCGTGACCAAAAAAAGACCTTCAGAAAGCCAGGGGAACTCCTCCTCCTCTTGTCCTTTGGAGCAAAATAATGAGAAATGGGAGGAATTCCAGGCATTTGCACTGTACTGTATCCTGTTAAAAATAATTGAATTAAAAGACTAGTCATGCTAGCTGTACTGACCTAACTGCTAAACAGGTGTGTTCTGACTTATTGTAAACTAATAGCTTGTTATTGCACAATACAAGTACAACCAACGCTAATGTGGATGTTAATAATTTTGTAGGTATTTCATCATGACGTACTGAACAAATGGAGAAAATTGAAAAACAAAATGTTGCCAAAGGCTATTTCAATAAATTCTAGTGGAGTAATAATTATTTCTACAAAATTCAGCAGTTACATGTCCAAGTTGAATTTGAAGTGTTGGATAGATCAAAATTGTTGTGTTTGTTGTGTGTGTTTCAGCCCTTTATCCAATGAAGATCATCAAGATCTCTTGTTTTGTGTTATTTACAGCCTTTGCCTTTAACTGGCTCCGAGTAAGGCCCACTGTCTGGGAGTTTGCCTGGAGGTGTATCTTGACCTTCCTTTCTTTCTTTTTCCTTGAGGGGTTGTATGTCAGGGCCTCTCTGTTAATGCTATGGATTTCGTAGCATGTGTCCAATCCAACCTCATTATCTTCTCACTCATTCCAAGAGGGTCATGTTGTACTTTTGCATTTCTACTCCTGTTGGTGTAGTCTTCCCACTCTGGTCCCACGGATGGGAGGGGAGGGAGGGCAGAGAAAAAGTATTTGGTCCTGTGGTTTTCAAGAACTCCAGCTTTCACTACACAACATTGTATTCCTCAGATACCTGGCTTGGAGTCTTTGAGTTTTCTACATTGATGTTTCTGTAGCAAAATAATTTTTTACAAGACAAGGGTCCCGACCTGGAATCACTCTTTGCCAAGCTTCTACCCTTTAACCTGTCCAGCATGGATGACCACACAGCTCTTGGTGTCCCTATGGCACGCAAGCTCCCTGACCATGACAAGGTGGCAACCCAGAGAACGCAGAGAATCACTGGCTATTAGCATGGCAAAAACATGCAGATTGGACAAACTGATGCCAGTAGCAGTGCATTATGAAAATAATACTTTTGTATTTGTTAGGTTTGCAATACATTGATGCCATGTTTGTCAAGTTTTCTGTTCTTAATGTTGAAGAAACCAGCTGTTACGAGCTTTGAACAAGACAACGCAGTTTCAATTTACAGCTAGCGTATCAGTTTGGTGGCACATATTATGGAGAAAGATATCTTTAAATCTTTGTTAAGCACTTTATTAAGAACATAATGCTAATATTAGGTGGAGGTTCCATTTGCTCAAAGCATCCTTAGTTTTGAGCAGATTGTTCCATATTCATATTGCCAGTTTTACATCCCAAAGATATTCAAGGGATTCACATGTTGTGACATGTGGGGAGGCCATTAAATGCCAGTGAATTCATTGTCAAGTTCGTGAAACTTGTTGAAGTATTCATTAAAAGGTCAAAGCTTCCAGAGTCGTAGTCAGCATGTGTGCAATGTAATAACGTTCAAACCATGATTGATTGGTATTGAGTGGCCAGAGTGTGCCAGGAAAACCCTACACCATTTCACCATAACCTGCCTACACTGTTAGCACAAGGCAGGGTCAATGAATTCGCACTGATGAAGTTGAAGCTTGAACAGTAATTATCTGCTTTTAAAACAGTTTGCACTGCATTTAATCATTAGTTATTATTCATCTATGGCTCTTCTACAGTGAGTCTATTGTCCTGTCTCCTTCTCTCACAACAGATATCTGCCCCTCCCTGAGCCTGACTCTGCCAGAGGTTTCTTCCTGTTAAAGGGAGCTTTTCCTTCCCACTGTTCACAAGTGTTCACTCATATGGGGCGTTATTGCTGAGGCTTTCTCTTTTTTTGTAGGGTCTTATTGTATAATATATCTTGAGGTGACTGATGTTGTGATTTGGTGCTATATATGACTGAATCGAACTCAATTGAAAATGGAGATTCATGAGTCCAGACTACACTTTTCCTACTTTCAACTGCCCAGTTATAGTGAGACTATTCCTACTGCAGCCCCAGATTTCTGTTTTTGCCTGGTGGGAGTGAATCCTGAAGTGGCCTTCTGATGTTGTAAGCTATCTGCCTCATGATTGGCTATGATTTTATGATTGCAACATTGTTCTTGGGTGTTAAAATATGATCTGGTGCACATTTTCCTAGCAAAGATGGAACTTTACACCCTGGTACAACATAACAGGACTTGAGGGAAATAATTGTTGTTGTTTTTATATTAAAAAAAAAAAAAAATTTCATTTCACGATGCCTAGTTGCTGCAAAAGGCAAAGATGGCCCAGTTTTGCGTTAAATTATTGGAGCCAGAAATATCAAATCTTCATTAAGCCCACTGTCTCAGCATGTACCCAGCATGCTTCATTGCTAGTCCAAACATCATAAAAGTATGTGTTGCCTGAAGTTATTTCGAATAATTATAGAAAAGCACTGATGGAACAGTGCATACTAATATGAGGCTACAGGGGGATTGAAAAGTGATCAAAATTTAAAGGGCCAATTCACATACGCTTACAGCCAGTCATCTGATTGTTAACGCCAATATCTAACTCACTAACAATAACTCAGTGCATTTAGGTACGTAGACATGGACAAGACAACCTGCCAAAGTTCAAACCTAGTCAGGCGAGTCATGATTTCTGCTGCAAGATTCACATGGTAGCATAAGAATTTGCTGTTAACAGTGAAAGCATGGATCCATCATGTCTTATATCAAGGGTTCAGGCTGTTAGGTCATTGTTTAATGGTGTAGGAGATGTTTTCTTGGCACACATTAAGCCACTTAGCACCACCAGAATATCATTGAAAGGCCACAGTGTTGTTGCTCACCATGTCCACCCCTATATGACCACATTCTACCAATCTTCTAAAGGCTGCCAATTACACCAAATATTATCCTGCCCCATTACTGAAGACCATACAGGTTAACTGGACTCTTGCCCATGCTGCCTTTGAACTGGATTATGTTCCGTGAAAAGTAAATGTTTGAGCATACATTAGATTAACACGTAATTAGAGCAGGATGAACTGTAACTGTCCAAACAGCATAATGAAAAGGTGTAATATGACGTTTAGACTGCCATCAGTCAGCTGAAGATACTGCAGGTTAGTTTAGCGTATATGCTGCAAGAAAGTTGAATGACACGCTCTCTTTCAGTTGATTTTGTAATTTTTTTTATTGAATAAATGATTTTAAAAGGTAACAATGTTTAAAACTACACGATCTTCACAGCCATTGCTTACATACTCAGATAACCCATCTCTCATATATAATTTTTTTTCAACCCTCCCCATACTTGTCTCTTGCAATTTTTTGCTAATTTCTTTTTTGACTCATACTATCATAATAAATGCCCATTTCAAGTCTTGTCACACTAACAGCAATTCAATAGGAAAAAAGGAAGGGTCTAGCTCTACAGGGTTGGATTTGAAGTTCCCAGTTCATATTATTCCATCAACAA
>VURO01022249.1:59344-79281 GCA_015108175.1 Pelvicachromis taeniatus
CAATTTATATTATTAAAAAAAAAAAAATTTTAAAATTAAAAAAAAAAAAAAAAAAAAAAAAAAAAAAGATTAAAAAAAAAAGTTCTTTAAAGAAATAAAATAAAAGTTGGTATGAGGAGTTACACCAGGTAACCCTCCCAGCCCATCAGGCCACTGCAACAGAAAAAAGTCATTTTGTACAGTGACACGTCTTAAGAAGTCAGTGTCTCAAAAATTCTGAACATAGAAAACCACTAAAATAATTTTGAAACTAGATCCAAAATATTCCTTTGAAAAGAATTTATTTTGATGTACAAAAACAGTCATTTTCCTTTTTTTCTCTTTTTCTTATTTTTTTTATAATAAAACTTTCAAACACAAGTTTATTGTAGTTCTTAATTCTTTTGTCATTATCATTATTATTATTATTATTATTGATTATTTTCTTCTTTTTAAATTCATCTATCAGTGCGATTGTATACCAGTGCAGCTACTGGGTCCAGAGTAAAGAAAACAGGCTTTTTCATCTTTAATGGCATAAAAAATAAGGAATAAATCCATAGTTCATACAAAGTATAACTGCTGGTCTTTAGGGAAAGAAAAAAAAAAAACATTTATAAACCCATAAAGCTAGGAGGCACACCATGGGATTTTCATTTTTGAAAATTATAGCAATAATACTACTACTACTAATAATAATAATAATAATAATATTAATAAAACAAAACAAGTAACAACAACTTGCAACAATTTTAACCATCCTTGAGGCCAATTACGGCTTCAGAGATAGAGTCAATGAAAAATTCATTGAAAAATTGGGTTGCGTAATAAGTCGACAGTTGAGAAAAATCGCACATTAAAAAAAAAAAAAAAAGTTTTGTCAATTGCAGGGTGTGTTTTATTTTTTTTTTGGAAGGACAGGAAGCCAGGCCTGAAGAGCAGCATTTGGGCATGGCCGCTGGCATCTTTGGTTCAGTCAAACATACGAAGGTAACACGAGCTTGAGCATTCCACGAAATATGAGAATGACCACGCAAGGAATGCTGAGGCTGAACTCTAACCCTGGTATGGAACCAAAACACAATCTGCTACAGACAAACTACAAATGTCGTTCCATAAGATCCCATGAGGTATTAATGCTTTAAACAGTTAAACCAGTACAGAAGCAGGACTGTTTTCTGTGTCCTCGACGTAAAATATTAACTCTCCATCCCGCTTTAGGAGATGCTTTCCTTCAACGTGGCTTTAAAAAAAAACAAAAAAAAAAAACAGGATCATTCACTAATCAACAACTCAAACCTTGCTCTTTGAGAAGGTCTAACGATTCAGCAGCTAGAAGAAAAACTGAGGATTTGGGGGTATAAAAGAAAAAAAAAAAAAAGCATCAAATTTTGCAGGAGGAGGCTAAAGACGACCACAACTACTGTCACCATCTACCGAACGACATACATCACACCTTGACAAACTAGGCCATGAGGCTGGGCCA
This sequence comes from Pelvicachromis taeniatus, assembly GCA_015108175.1. Lineage (NCBI taxonomy): Eukaryota > Metazoa > Chordata > Actinopteri > Cichliformes > Cichlidae > Pelvicachromis > Pelvicachromis taeniatus. Next base: position 60,810 of record VURO01022249.1, read on the forward strand.
CAGTGTAGGGAGCAATCAAGGGGAATGAGGTTAACTTGTGACTTCTTGTCCTTTCAAACCTGCAAGGGGTGTTGACTTGCACTGGTAGGAAAAAAAAAAAAAAAAACAAACAAAAAAAAACACCTGTTGAACAGATCTGCATATATCAAGGATAGTAAAGGTAAAACATGTAAGATTTTCTCTTAATATATCACTGGTAAATTGTAATAACGACAGCTGACAGTACATTCCATAGCCCCTGTAACGTGTTATTTCCGGGACTTTTCCTTCACTATATTCCGTATTTCCCATAGGGAATTGATCCCAAAATAACCCACAGTGAACTTCGTGAAAGCAGAGGTTGCTGGGGGCTACTGTATGAATTGGTGACAGTCATACTTCGGTATTAAAACGTGCCGTCATGACTCATTTCACAGGAATGTACTAAAGAGAAAATTTTACATGTATCATCTTTAAGTATGATATGATCAATGAGTCCGCATGACCAGTCACGAGCTGTGACCACCCCAATATGAGGTCAGATAGCACCATATTTGTCTTAAATCTCTTAATGGTTAATAAGAGTGTGTAAGCCATAGATCAAGCATATCATGGATAAAACCATAGGTCTCATACTCATACATACATGCAACAAAATACATTGCATGTGTATACAAAGACATATGTAAAAGAGCATGGTCAATTTGGTTTTGCAGCAGAAAAATTCAGGTTGTGCTGTGTTTAAATGGACCAGGAAATGACCACCTGGCTGTTCTTCTTCACCATGTAGTGTGTACAAGGGAGATGTGGTTTGAACACCACAGCGGCTGACGTTACTTTTAAGAGGATGTTTGTTTGTTTGTTTTTTCATTTTTGAAGTCGACACAGGCCTTCCAGGCTGCGGGCATTCAGCTGCCCTCAGAGAGCACTGGCATTCAAAATGAGGAAAACGTCTTTCCAACGCTGTGGTGTGATGATGGAAAAGAAAAGAGTGACAGAAGGACACTCAGGGCATCATCTACTGGTCCATTGGGGTTTTTTTCCTTTCTTTAAATCATTCATTTAAGGCAACACAACTGAAATCTGGGTCATTTCGGGTTACTGTGGATGGAGTGCCAAAAGCCCTTGACATTTTTGCATAAAGAAAAAAATAACCTGTCAGTTAGTAAAGGCTGTTACGAAGAAAGATGTTGGTCAAGTAACAAGAACCTCTCAAAAATTCCAGTTAGCCAACTAAAACCCAAAACAAGTGACCCGCACGGCGATCCTCCACGGCTCAAACATTCTGACAAGTAAAGCCAGCTAGCCTAGTGTGTGTGCGGATGAGACTCTCAGCATGTAAATATCTTTATGGGAGATGGCTTTTTGAGTCTTTTTATGTAGGCTTTTTAATATATACGTAGACCTTGACTGCAAGCCACCGAGTCCCGTGCAGAGAATCAGTTCCGACTAATTCAGCTGTGTTTGCGTCAACCTGACTGCCCATACAAGCTGACAAAGACGTTCCCAGCGCTGTGGACACACAAACAGGATCAACGGGATCTCACTGAAGAGTGGAGTACCGGAGCAGAACGGCAGTAGTGCGGTTTCAACGACTATGTTGACTATCTGCATTGAAAGAGGCATCTTCTAAACAGCCCAATGACATGAACCTCTACATGACACAAACATGGTAATGAGATCACTTCCTTTGTGCGTCTTCAATAGATCAAAATGACAACTTTGATACATAATACTTTGTGGACGAGTGACCATTGTTAGCTATAATGTGAAGAGACGAGACGAATTTTCTATTAGCGCGGGCTACATACAGCACATTCAGCAAATGATTAAAACCGCCTGGTTTGACAGTTACATCAAGTGATGCGGCCTGTCTCAAAACCAGTTTTTGCATTCAGAAGCTGGAGACTCGATACATCTACCAGAGGCTAACGAATGCAAAACCAAACAACGGACTACAAAGTGTGGAATAGAGAAAAGAGTTTATGGCTTTGAGTAGTTATAGCATGTCCCTGTCAAGTGACTCCCTGCCAGTAAACTCAGAAACAAACACACACGTTCAATTTAAATCTAAGTATTACTCAGCCATGCTTTTTTGGGTGTTTTTTCTCCCCTCTGTAGGGACCTGTAGTTGTGCCCACTCCCCCTCTCCAACGCAACGAATTTTACACTGTTTATTAACAAATCACGGTGACATGATTATCAAAATGGCTTCCTCCAGCAGTTAACTTTTTTTCAAATCTAATGTAATTTTTTTTTTTAAAAAGATTAAAACAAAACAAATAAGTGACACCGCTGTAAGCTCTAGCCAAACAAAAGCAGTTCATGGTTTAGAGGTTCCACAACAAAACACTACAAATACTCAGAGGGGGAGGTTTACAAACTCTTTTGTAGGGGAATCTTTAAGTATAATCCAATTTCTAGCTTTCTCTACTAGTCTGTCTTGTGGCAGACCAATGTCTATATCCACACAGAAGTCACACACGTGATTGTGAGCTCAATCAATAAATATTGCCAGCAAAAGCTGGCCAAGAGGCGCCACAATCCTACCATCTATACTTTGGAGTATACATATTCCAATACATAGTTCCAACTACAAGACTACAAGAGTTTACAAGCTAAAACAAACCTCAGTCATTTTTTTTGTTGTTTGTTTTGTTTTTTGAGAGGAATCAAGAAGAGACGACAGCCTTTGAAAACTGCAGTTGCCTTGCTACATGGTGTTACATGTTTTAAGAGTAGGTTAACAAAAAGCTTAAGAAAAAAGAAAATTCTTAGTAAATGTAAAAATTGTAGCAAAGCCTAAACAATAGAAGCGCGAGACTAATCCACTCGAAGAGACTTCCTTCCATCCACAGAATCAAACACCTGATTAGGTTCGCCCAAAAGATTAATAAAATCTAACGTTTGATTAAATTTCAAAAAATATGAATGAACGGGGGGTTACAGATTATAGGATTACATATGCTGCAAAAACTTAACCACAGGCAAAGAAAAGGAAACGTGTGGATTTCTTGTCAGAATCAAATAACGCTTTGTTGCCACCCGTTGCCATGTCAACGTCTGGGAGACGGCCAGCATGGCAACGGAAACTATCATCATAAAATGGTACAGTAGTAGAAATAGCTAGACCAGGAGGGGGCAGGCTCTCCTGGGAAAAGGTCCGCGGAGAGGTCCAATGATTGGTCATGCGGCTCGCTGTCAGGAATAATGGTTGTAGGGTGGTAGAGGGTGCCCAATGCCATTCTGGTAGTGATGGTGCTGGCGGTGGGCGATGTACTCTGCATAGCCCATCGTCATCTTCTCGCTACGGTACCTGGGAACAAAAGAGATGCGTTGTAATGGCTAATTGCAATCTAATCCAATGTTAGGAGAGCCATGATCACTCTCACTTTGCTCTTCATATACAGTCCTGTGACGGTAATAAAGTAGCCTGTAGGTTCAGTAGCTATTAAAACTAAAGCAGCAGGCCCAGAGATGATGCTTTACTTATACGCATCATTTCTTTTACTAAACCTGACTCATACAATAACTATAATGCAATTTCCTGGAAAGACTTAAGTTTAAAACATAAAATTTACATAAAAGATTGATGTAGACAACATGCATAACACTGGTTAGCAAAGTGAACATTTTCTAAATTTCAAGCTCAGCATTTTCACTGTTGCCATCTTAGCTTTTTGAAACCAGATGTCAGTAGCATGGGGGAGCTCTGACTCTCAAAGTGACAGACTGCACACACTGCAGCATACCCTACACTTGCCTTCCTTTTTTTTACTAAAAGGGACCATAAGTTACTGAATGAACATCTAATTATATTCAGCAAGGCTTTTAACTAGTAACTGAGACCCAACAGGAAGATATTTACTGTGGATATAAATTGATGAAATCAGGGACATCTTTCCACATATTTCAATACAACTGGGCATCTTGTTTGCCACCAGAAGTCAACTTCTGCTGACCATTAAAAAAAAAAAGACTACAGATTTATAGCACTTCTGTTAATACAGTCTGCTAATACGGTCTACCATATGGACATTTAGCTGTGTTATGCTAATGAGAGCTAATGTGGCCTCAAGAAGGTATGTTCAAGCAGAGGAGAGTCTTTTTTTTAGTGTCAACCAAGTGGCAAAGAAAACTGCAGCCAATACATTTCATATTTTATAGTTGTATATAAATATTTTTATCCCCTAGTACAAGGCAGAATGCATGACTGGTGAAGTTATCCTGATTTGCTTTTTTTATTATTACTGAAGAGTAAACAGCAGCTAGCCATAGTAACTGGATACAGCTTGATAGTGTTAGCTGAAACTGTCCAAAAAAAACAAAACAAAACAAAAAAAAAACCCTTAAGCTAAGGTTTTAAAACAGGACTTCACATAACAAAGGGTGATGTCACTGTGGTTACACCCATCTGTTACACCCTGGGTTTTCTTCTTTTTTATTATGTTTGCTTGCCACTGTCAAACTTCAGCTCCAACAAAAGTGGCATGGAAGTTCATGGAACATTTACACAGTTTCCTCAAGAGCCGCAAAAGGTTTCATCAACAAAATCAATATATGCCTTTCCACATATGCACATAGGTATATCCAAGACACACTGACGTATACAACCCCAGTTCTGCCGGTTCTGTTAAGCCTTGTGCACGTCATGTAAAAGGATCTAAAGGAAAGTGTGCTGCAAGAACAGAGTACAGCAGTGACGCATTAATGTTTCAGCATCAGATAATTGAATCAATTAAATGTAATCTTACCTGGTTAACTTAATGGTCTTCCTGAAGTCATTTGTGATGGGAGCTTTGTAACCTCCCTTTCGTAGTAAGGAATCTATGGTTTGAATGTGGTCCCAACCTAGTTAAAGTAAAAGGAGTGAAATCTCTTAAAGCAATTTCAAATATTCCCTACACAGTTCAATACAACTCAGTCTTTATTAAAGCAGGGGAAGCTAGATTGTTAGAGGAACAACAAGATCTTACCTTGCTCCTTTGCAACCTCTGGTAGGTAGGTGGCGGTGCGTTTTGATCCTTTTTCATTGAAAAATTCTATCCTAATACCGTGAACACCCACCTAGAATTCAAGACAGCCACAAAAATAAATCCCTTTAAATCTCTTCATCCAATGAAGACAGAGCTGTGAAGAAACAAGTTATTCTGTTCAAAATGTACTTCAAAGTTAATGATGGAATCTGTTTTTACATTTTTCATCTAAATGCAGTGTGCTGCATGGTTTGAAGCTCCAGTTTATTACAGGATATTCTCATTTCTCTTCATATGTTGTTATTCTTCATTTTTAGTCTTCTAATGGAAATTAAAACTACAATTAAATATGGTAATATTGATTAAACGGTAGCTCCAAATCATATTTCTTTTTACAGAGAACAGCTGGTAAAGACATCTACTGATGTTTTGGAAAAATATACTGCACCCAATCCAAGTAATTGTGTGAATGCTTAAAAGAAGCATAGAGCAAACTGAAATCATGACTACCAGTCACAACTATCCTCATAACTTTGATTGGACCTTGAACTCAATAGATATTATGCTGCAATGTTTCATGATATGCCGCGTTATCTTGTCAGAAAGTACTGTTCCACATTCAATTATGTATGACAGTTTTGCATGGAGGGCAACTAGTACCTCTACTAGTTACTTTTTTTTTTTAAATAACAAAGTTTTTATGGTAAGTTCTGAACATGGAATATTCGTTCGGTGCATATGCAGATAGGTGCCATGGAAACGAATGCACCATGGAAACGAATGTTCCATGTTCGGAACTTTGACGAATGCCCATTGACTTTCATTACAAAAAATACGTGCATGTCCCAAACATGGAAAAGCATTTCAGTTTCAGCTTTTAAGCATTCACACAGCATTTTCCCTCGGAAATGCACATTTCTCTAGTTCAATTTTGAAAGCCAGAAAAGCTTTAATTTAAAGCTTCCTTTTCCTTAAAAAAAAAAAACAAAACAAAAAACCCCAAAGCTTTACAGATCTGCTGCCACTTCAAGAATGCCGGTTATGCCTTCAAGTGACAGACCCAGAAATACAGTGTGGACACACACTGCCTGTGAGTCTACATCAAAGCTGCAAAGCACCACAAAAGTGAAAAGTGAATGGGCAAAACTATGTGCTCAGCCGTGTTCAAGCAAATAACATATCTTACCTCCCAGTCAAGGTAATCACCGACGTCTTCAAAGTTGGTGAGAAGAGACACTGAGCAGAAGAGGCGAGGCAGCTCATCCCTTGTCATAGGGGGGAAGCGGCTGTCTTTAAGGGCACTGGAGAAATCAAAGTACAAAAGCAAAACAGCATTACAAGAGGCGACTCATAACAGGGATCGCCGTCCTGGTGCTGGTATGTAACACATTTGGTAGCACACTTTGCAACAGACTGACTCGTCCATGGAGAATTTACATTACAACGTATCAACTCCACATGCACCCCAGGCGGTGGACTTCCAAGGAGTATGACAGGAATGACTATTTGGCCATGAAGACTCCAGCTGTCCGTATCCACAACAGAGCATAATCGAGGCATTCCCAGTTACAACGTTTAGTTGTGACCCAACTTCTCTTCTGCCAATTCAGGAGTGGGCCTACAAGTGCACAAGCTTGTAACAAACCAAACTTGCAGCCATGTTGCATGTCGGTGCTGCCTTTTCTAAAACCAGACTCTTTCAGAAAGAGGAAAAGCCATCTCCTGAACATATTTAACATTTAGGAGCGGACAGGTTTTAATTCTATACGAGTTATTTATTTGAAGATACTACAAGGATGTCAAAGGACCAGAAGCAGGTCAGCTCTGCTGCTTTCCACAGTGGCAAAAACCAGTAAAAGGTGGTGGATCCTCACCAAAACCATGAATTACACCACTGTATACTGATAACTATAGTGGTGGACCCAGATGTCTGATTCCCCCATCCCCCCTTTTTTTGACTTGATTGAGAGGCTCTGACACTTTTCCCCATCATGATTGTTTGCTGAGCAAAAGATGCCCCGCTCCCAACAATTATATATCCAATTATTTCCTCATCCACTGCTGCTGCTTGATTTTTTTTTTTGCCACTCGGGACAACTTGTAAATAAGGTTTTGTGTAGATTGTACACTTTTTAATTGTGTTAGGCCAATTTTGCCTTTTCTATTGCTTTGGTCATTCATAATCATCATAAACCACAAACGGGGTTAGTTAAGACTTCGTGAATGTGATTCTACATACATGTCTTAGTAAAGACCAACACAGCAGTTAAGACCAGCTGTTGAAACTTATCCAAAGTACTAACAGAGATAGATTTCATGCCAACAAATAGCATACATGGGCAGTGTCGTTCATGAACAGTGCGTGGCAACTGCTAGCGAGTGGTGCACTTTATTGTTGCTTAGCCTTGTCGCATGAAGAGTGTTATGGCACCCATCATTTAGAAGACAACTGCACTTTTGCATAAATGATTACGTAGCTTTGGTTACCGGTACATTTTGTTTGACAAATGACTAACACATCAAGCATAATTGTGGCACTGCACATTCAGAACAAAAACAGATATTTTTTAGTTGTCTTCTTCAGACAAAGTTGAATCTTTCTTAATACCAAACGAAAATGAGGTTGCAAGATATTAGACCTCCATGTGTCTCCAGAACAGCTTCAGTCCATGTTGGCATTAATTCTCTCAGTGTTTGGAATTCTACTATAGGTACAAACACCGTCCACAGTGTCTGATAACTGAGATGAAGAACATCTTTCCAAACAGCCTACAATGACCCTTCAGTGACCCTGTGTGTTTTATTGATGTGGTGTCATCACCAGATCTCTGCATTCCTTGGGTTCAACAGTTCACATTTGTCCTTTAATCACACTACATTAATTTTTTTTTTTTGTCCAAATAGATGTAATTAATTAAAATCTTCATGGAAAACTGAGTATTTTGGAATATTTTCCAAGCCCAAGGATCTGAAATCAAAGACAAACATCAGTTCCACTCAGAAAACAACACAAATGAAATTAAAATAAATAAATAAATAAAAAAATCTTCAATGTGACTTCAATTTACTCTTTTTTTCCTCATTTAATAAAATTTTGTGCAATTTCTGAATGTTCCTTCTCTGCAACAGAGGTCTGCAGCTCTGAAGAACAAAGAAGTGAGTCCCCATTATTGCTTACCTGGTAAGGGTGTACTCCCTGAGTCCTGAGTGCAGATTCATGGCAGAAAATGTACCTATACAACCCCTCAACCGCTTGTCTCTGCCTATTTTCCATGTGACAAACAGCGGGCTGAAAAACAACAGACGAACAAGATACCGTGTTAAAGTAGTTGAACATTATTAATGTGTTTACACAAGATGACAAAAGCCTACTCAGGGCTTATAAAAGCTCATTAGCAGTACACATTGCCTAGTTTTTTGCAGCTAGTAAGACAGACCTTTTCACATTGGACTGTAATGGGACAAGTGTCTCACATTATAATGGATTAGTTGTCATCAAAGACTTTAGCCCATAACACTGGGCCATCTGTCCATCCACAACAGAATAACCAAAATCTCTTTTTGAAACAATGATTTTCTACACTTACTACATTTTCCAGCTTTTGTGGTAGCTGATTTAAAAAAAAAGAAAAAAAAGAAAGAAAATGTTGCAAAAAAAAGAAACCAACTACACAAAGTTCTTTTTTTTTCATTCCTCATTGCACTCACTGTGTGAAAAAAAAAAACACCAAATTACCTAGTTACATGCTGTTTCACTGGAGCCAAGAGTGCATTAAACAGAGAACAGGACAATAAAAGGTACACAACTCCTTTTGGTTTGCATACATTCATCAAGCATTGCTGACTATGACAGTCAATGCTGGAAGATATCATGGTATGCCCATGGCAAAACCATGCAAAACAGAGTGTATGGCCCATAGTGAATTATGTAAATAAGAACACACACCCAATCTACCCTGGATACATTTTTGTCATCTGTCCAATGTGTGTCTGAAACACTATACTTAAAAAGGATGTTTTTATCACCTACACCTCCACATTTAAAATAAATAAATTTTATATACACACACTATATATGTATATTGCATCATGTACAGTCATTTGATTATGTAAAGTTTTATTCTCACATGCCACTGTAGGGCTCCAAATGATCTCTTTCCAGATTATAAGCACCAGTCAGATTCTAAGTACAGATAAAAATAATTCAGCATTCAATTCAAAATTCAGCATGACACTTTTACAGTTTAGCTATGAAGGTTTCACAGTATTATTATATCCTTGACAAATTACTTGGTGACAGAAATGGATGATTTTACACAGGAGTCTTTTCCAGCATCTCTGATTTCACTCCTAAAATATTGGAACTAAGAAAAAAAAAGGGTGTGTTTTATCTGAAGACATTTAAATGGTATTATATACTATAGGAAATCTTGTACTAGATCCTGAAATTATTATTATTATTATTTTAAAACGCACAAGACATCCTCTTAACTTTAATACATATAAGAACATATTTTATACAACAAAAAATCTAAATCACTCCTGGTTCAGTGAAGTACCATTTATCTCAAAAAACTAAATAAATCCCAAATTGTAAACCTTACAATTCAATTTTGTACAAAACTTTTACAAAATTTGTATCCAACATAACATTACAGATATTTTGGTAAGCAATGCCTACCCATTGAACAACATTGCTCATTCCTACTGGGGGTCCACTATGCTTGTAGTTTCCAAACTGCATCACACTGCATATGGATGCATCTCAAAACCGGCTCTCTGCTTCACTAACAACACACGCCGAGTCTATTTTTGATGGGAGCCGGGTCAAGCTGCACAAACCACATGGTGAGCGCAGGAAGTCAGATGCAGGAACGACACAGAGCATCCGGTGTGGACTTTCAAATTAACCCCACCCACACTAAAGGGTCCTGGCAAGATTTGGAAGAACTGAACAAAACTGTTGCAGGCACAAGCACACCATATTCCTGCTGTGTAAGGTAGCTAGTCTAAATTAGCTGACTAGCCTTGCTAACATGACTGTGGCAGCAGCTGGTGGACAGCATAATTTATTAGTCTCCTTGCAGTAAAAGTACAGCACGTGTATTTTAATTACACTAAAATATTTCATTACATTTAAAATTGATGCTAAATAGCTCTAACTCCAAAACTAGAAACAGAAAAAAATGCAGACGATGTTTAATGTTGTTTGATCCTTGAAATGAATGCACAGGACACACAACAAACTCATGTTTATGTCTTCAGAACACAATTTTTTATCACCCAAATTTTTGATACCATCTCAACAAATGTGACTTTGCAGAGCTGATCGACTAACTGCGCAGAGCAGTGCATCTATGTCAAATACAGCAGCATTGTGATAATTCAAACTGACAATGCCCCCAAGAGAAGGACATGTCAAGGGCACCCCAGACCATGAGTTCCTCAAACCTGTGGGAGTTTAGTGGCCATTAGCATGCTACATTCCTAGACACAAGTACATGCCTGGGTTTAATCCAAAGGTTAGGCACAAGTCCAATGCTCAGCCTTAAAGACTGGCCAGCTGGAGTTAAATATAAGATTTGTGCCTTTAAGAGAGGCTCTGAAATGTAAATATTGCATGGTCACTTCAGTAAATTTGTTCTGCTGTGCAGAATATACCCTTACTGCAATATTTAGAAAGTCAGCACCAAATACTTGCCATTTATTAAACTGCATGACACTTTCCTGGACACCAAAATATTCAGTAAATATGGAATTTACCTAGGTCCATGCCCCATTGCTTGCATTTTAAGTACTCATGTTCTCCTCGCATTGATACACTTATTCTGATTACCAAGGCAATGTTGCTTATTGTTTGCTAAAAGTGGACAACAGGCTGTGGAGTAAGTTGTCTGAACTTTTTTCACAGTTACACATTTTTCCTTCGACATAGTCTCTTATTGGGAGGTATAACAGAAAATGTGTGCACGAGTGTGTTATCACTGGAAACACCCATATAGGCTCCAAGACCAGTATGGGGGCCAACATGAGGAGAATTGTCTTATGAATGATTTCTGCAGATGTCAGTGTAGTCCTGGAATTAATGGGCAAAAAAATGACTACAAATTAAATATGAAAAATAACCATTTTTCAGTTTTACCATCAAGAATGCATTTCTTATATCGCTTATAGTCTAGCAACATAAACTCTGGCCTAATAACCTCCATCTATTTTGTCAGGGACATGTTAGATGGCACCCACCACTGAGTTTTGAGCAATCTATATATTTGAATGTGTAAGCATTTCTGCCTAAATTTTCCTGACATGCAGTTGACACAGACTTGGAAATGTCTGACAGATTTTGAGGGTACCCTTGCATAATTAAAGATTCCCGCAAGCTGAATTTCCTTTCAGAGGTCAAGATGTCAAAATCAGCATCTCTGCATATTCAACACAATAAATGCAAATAATGCAAAAAGCAGTGTGTGTTACATATCCATTACAATGTACACAAGAGACCATTCATAGTGGTAGGTAATGATTTCCACAAACACTAGAATGTTTGAGCTGGTAGATACAGACCACCCACAACATGCATCCAACATGTATACAGGAATGTGATTTATTGTCTGTCTAAACAAGACGTATGCCTCTGTGTCACGTGACAGTAAAATGAAGAAGGAGGGAAAAAAAATAAGATTTCTCATTCTTTTAAGAATGATCACACAAGATCAACAAGTTATTTCAAAGTCATCTGCCCTATTACATTTATAATGGTTAATGAAATTGTTGGGTACGGCTGCAAATGTAAACAACCGTCTTACAGGCTTATATGTTGGGTTAAACAACCGCAAGCCAGACACTATATCATAAGGTGGAGACAAAATGTCTCGGTTGAGGGCGCAGGAATGCATTTAGGAGCAGGAAACATACATTTATTGATTTTTTTTTTTTTAACAGTTAACAAATAAAAATATATCGCTCAATGAATGCTTCGCATGGTTAAACAGCGTGTTTATTTGTTAGCTTTATTTATCTAACGCCGCCACCACTCTACTTTTAACGCCGGTTAAATTAAGCAAAGATTAGTGCTGCTAAGTACTTAGCAAGCACCACCTTTTTCTTTGTTGTTTGATGCCAAAATCGGATATTTTTAATGGTTTCTACAATGGTCTCATCCACACCACTCAAAAACTTACTGTAAAACCCGCCAGCTGGTTTCCTAGTCATGATAGCCGAGGCTCTCAGCATATTTACCATTAATTTAATTCCTAAAAGCTTGTTAATACTTCGTTACTAAGCTAATGTAGCTCAAAGCTAACAAAGCTAAGCCTAGTATGTGGCAAAGCAGTTCATTCAGGGCGACTTAAAATATTCTTGATATTGACATACAAAATATTAAAAGTTAACACTTTTGGGTCGTATGTTTCACATAACAAAGCTACCAGTGTTAAACTAGAAGAAAGTCAAGGACGTTATCTTCGTTCAAACCTCTATGATTTTGGACTAAGTGGCTAGCTGGTAATAGCTAAAGCTAGTAGCAAACACCCTTAGCTTACGTTAGCAGTGTTATTAGAGTTGGTCTAACAGCAGTGTAAACTGTGTCTTTCGCAAGGTGCCGACAGGAAATATAACAGTGACCTTACACTCTATCCAATGACATAAAAAAATTACTTTATAAGCACTATATCAAATTCGCTGTAACGTTAGTGATCGGCTAGTTTAGCGACAGGCCACTGTAGACAGTCTCTTCGACAAGGCCCAATATTCCAACTTGGCCAATTCAAGCTGTATTCGCGAGCTTTTCGGTGTAAATTCACGAGAAGCAAAAAGGATGTTTCGAAGTGACAGTTTGTGCTCTCAAAACTTAACAGAACGCGGAGCTGAACCCACGAAGTGTGCTGCCACATACATTTTCTAGGAGAATAGCACAGTGAGCTTTTGACATGCAGCAGACAACAGCAGACAAAAAAAAAATACTCACTAGGGATCATTTGTAAACCTGGGTGTTCTCGGAGGTTGGTATCCGTACAGATGGCAATAAAGCACGTCAAAACAGAAGCAGCACATCTCCGCTGAAACGACCATTTTTCTGCCTCCACTTCCCGAACCAGGTCCTGGGCTGAGATTCGGGGAGAGGCCGGATGTATTATATCCGGCCGGGGCTGGGGACAGAGCGTTTGTGCCGCTGCTACCACTACTACTACTGCTGCCGCTAACGTTACCCCCGGGTCCCCCCAGGCCGTTGGCTCGGCTCACGTTCGCCGCCGCTGCAACTGTCGCGGAGGAGCCAATCCCCAGCTCCGAGCCACAATGTCCGGTTCCTGCCACCCCGCTTCCCGCCCCCACCCCGCCGGGACCCCCTGATCCGGGCGATCCCGACAGTTTCTGCTTCTTCACCCCGCAGCACCCGGCCGCCATCTTGGAACAATCTGCACCGACACACCGCTTCCGACCCATAACCGTCACCGCGGGAAGGGTGGGGGGGAACGCCGACCAGACGTAGAAATCCCACTGCGTTGATACGTACGACGGACAATACTCCACTTTCACTCTTTTATTTTTTGTCGGACGACGAAATAACCGATGTGGCGAGAAGACTGCAGTGTCACCCTAGCGTTGCCTTTAAAAATGCGTGACTTCGCTACGGGAAATCCATAGCTGGAATAAGCGTTTTTTTTTTCTCGAGTAGTCACCCAGTCCAGCTTTGGATCTCGGTGTTCCAGTGGATCACCTATAACGTCAACTCCCAGCCTAATATCCCACCGTTCTCCCTAACACGACACCATCCGCATCCGAGGCGATCACAGCCAGTCTCCCTTAAAACACACAAGTTCAGGGTGTGCACTGTCCGAACAGGCCGCAGATGATAGTAGCCAAGCGGTCCAGATGTGAAACCGACAGCCAGTGCGCTGTAGCCCCGCTGCACACCTCTCCAAGTGGAAGCCGGGAGCTTGAGTACGCAGGACCCATAAGCTTCAGCACAAAATGCGCACAGTGTCTTGGACAGCGTAGCCCCTCATTGCACCAGCTTGTTTGCTACTGCCTCACGAACTTCTAATTACACAACAGGCCCAGTATGTTGGAATTCCAGACGCTGGGATAGCGCAGAGTAAAATGGCATCTGACAATGCAGGGTTGTCATGGCACAATGAAACGCGTCAGCGCCCAGCAAGTCATATCAGTAACGTTAGCCCACAGTTTGCACCTGCATGATGCCTCTTTGTTGAATCTGGTGAGAAGGAGGGGGGGGGGAGAAATCTCAATAACACCCCCGCGTCAAACGGACAGCTGAAAGTTTTCAGTATAGGTTTGTTTGGAGGTTGTCATCCGTTCATGTGGATACAGAGAGAAGAGCATTCTAGTCCGTGAGCCGTGAGAAATCCTCTGGATTTGGCGAGCCTCGCTCCGCATCCGTCTCTCAGCTGCTACAATTCGGTGCTGTTCGGGTAAAAGCCCTGTGATCAGTCTGTGGGCACGGGCATCGGTGTCGTCGGCACACCGGAACCGGATTCAGAAAACGTGTTGCGCCCACTTGCTACACATAATGCGTAGCTTCTGGGGGTATCAGATTTGCAATTCAGAAGAAGTGCACGGGGCCGTGGAAGCATGCGCGCTCATGACGTCCATGCGTGTGTGTGTGTGTGTGTTTGTGTATATCCGTGCGTGAATGGTAAAGTATCGGTGCCGCCGCCCCCTCCCCAAGTTATAAAAGGCATAGGAGCCGACTGACCGCTGTAAACTGATTTGACAGTGTCTGGATTTCACAGCGCTGTGAGTTCAGATAAAGTTACGCACACCGATGCACGTTCTTTTGAGACACTGCCTCTTAATGTAATCTATTCCGAGTGTCCGGTATGAAATGTGGCACACAAACATATCAGCGCTCGGGGCTGCTGCTGCTTATAATGCCGTGGCTTCATCTCATCCAGGACCCTGGAAGAGTAAACAAATAAATACGTCCACAAACGTCTCATGTCGATGTCTGTGTCCTCTAAATCAGTCTCTTACTCCACCTCCCTCCCATTCTGCCCTTCAGTCAGGAATTAATACATCAATAAAGAACGGAGTGGGCAGACGTTAAACACCATGCATGCACAGCAGAGGGAACTAATGCTTAGATGCATTTGTAAAAAGACATATTTTTTTTCTAAAGACTCTGATAAAGGATGAAGACAGTGACATTAGCACAGAGAAGTCAAACCTCATATTCATTGTTTTTTGTTTTTATGAAGCCGTGTGAACTTACGCAGTGACACGCAAGTTTTTATTTCCTCTGTGCAATTATTCCCCAGTTTTACTCCCTTGACTGTAATACTGAATATCTACTATATAGGTTCTTACAGCCTGCTCATTAAATATATAGTTTTATGATGTTACATGATGTTTTTCTCTGACTTGAAACACATTCTGAATATTTGAGAGGCAATGTATCTTGTATTGATCAGTGCATTTGGACAGTTTTATACGGAAGCCGAGAACGGTCGTATCCGTTAATATTTTTCTCTCGTTATCTCGTGATAACGAGTTATTTATCCCGTTATCTCGAGAAAACAGTGGTCCGGTGGTCTCGTTATAACGAGATAAATAAGTCGTTATCACGAGAAAACGAACCATGTTATGTTATCACGAGATGATTAAAACGTTTTTATCGGGACAAACGTTTGTCAATTAATTGTTGAAAATGGCACATGAAGGAAGCTCATCCAGGTCATTAAATTAAAATGTTCATCTTTAATTTACTTAATTCTTTTCCCTGTGCATTCAGAAGTTGTTCCAAATTATGACCACAGCATAGAAGTTTGGTGTCATCTGCAAATAATATTGTTTGTAGTGCTCTGGAAATTATAAAATGTAATTAATGTATAAAATGAACAAGGATGGTCCTAACACAGATCCCTGAGGAACCCCCCAGTTTTAAGTTGTTTATGTTATTAATTTGAAGACAGTGTCTTTCAAAAAGGTAAACCCTCCCAAAGCTCCGGGACTGGACGGCATCCCAGGCCAGTTTCTCAGAGCGTGTGCCGACCAGCTGGCAGAGGTGTTCACCAACATCTTCAACCTCTCCCTGAGGCAGTCAGTGGTCCCCACATTCCTCAAAACATCCACCATCATTCCCGTTCCTAAAAAAAATCAGTGGTCTCCTGTCTGAATGACTACCGTCCTGTTGCACTGACATCCGTCATCATGAAATGCCTCGAGCGGCTGGTCAAAGGTCACATCTGCTCCTCCCTCCCTGACACACTGGACCCTCCTCAGTTTGCCTATCGGACAAACAGAGCCACAGAGGATGCCATCGCCCTGGCAACGCACACCAACCTCACTCACCTGGAAAAAGGGAATACATATGCAAGAATGCTCTTCATCGACTACAGTTCGGCATTTAACACCATCATCCCCTCAAAACTTGCCACGAAGCTCGTCGACCTTGGGCTGGGAACACCAATCTGCCAATGCATTCTAAACTTCCTCACAAACAGTGGTGTCTGGAAAACAACCGGTCTCTCAACATCAGCAAAACTAGAGAAATGTTAGTGGACTACGTGAAATGACCAGCCAGCCCATCCACATAAACTGTGTCAAGGTCGAAAGGGTCAGCAGCTTCAAATTCCTTGGAGTCAACATCACCGAGGACTTCTCCTGGACCCTTCACACAGACACTGGCTGGTCAGGAACGTTAACATTGTTCCTGAACGTTTACATCACCTCAAACCTCTACAGGTGTGCAATTGGGAGCTTGCTGATGAGCTGCATTACAGTTTGGTACGGAAGCTGCTCTGCTAACAGCCGCAAATCACTACAGAGGGTGGTGAAGGCAGCAGAGCACATAACTGGCACAAGGCTTCCTGCCATTCAGGACATTTATCTTCAACAATGCCGCCGCAAAGCACACAGCATCATCAAGGACCACAGCTACCCAGCACATAAGCTCTTCTCCTTGTTACCATCTGGCAGATGGTTTGGGTGGCTGTAGCTCAGGTGGTAGAGCAGGTCACCTCCTCACTGGAAGGTCGGTGGTTCGATCCCAGGTTCCTCCAGTCTACATGCCAAATATCCTTGGACTTTATTTTAAGGGAAAAATGTGCAATAATGCACATTTAATAATGCAATAGTGTACTAACTGCAATTTTGGGGTTTTTTTTACACTGTTCAGTCTGTACTGCTGCTCATTCCTGCCACTGTGCAATATCCCATTTGCCCCCCCGTGTACATGTATTTATGTGTGTACATATATTTATATATACATATATATATTTAGACTGTTAAATGTTAACCTTTTTTTTCTTTACTATATTTTATTAATATTTTGCTCTTTACTATTTATTCTGCTGAGTGACTGTCTTCTGCTCATCAAATACATTGCAATGTTGACCCTGTGCTAACTTGCATATGACAAATAAAACTGAAACTGAACTGAACAAAAGATGTGTTAATATAAATTTAAATTTATGAAAAAAGCAGAAAAAGATGTACATTTGTCAGTATAAATTTCTTTATTTCCATTTAATGCATGGTGTATTATCATTTACTACAAACTGAATAAACAACAATTTTTTTAGAATCTTTTAAATTTAAGTGTATCAAATTCTATTTTAACCAAATCTCAATTCCTAAATTTATATGTGAAAACAATTTTTATTAATATGTGGCTAACTTTCTGATTCTCTGAATTGTTAAAATGTAAAAAAAAACACAAAAAAAACAGAAATATTGCAATTATCATGTAAATTCTGAAATAACCATGTCCAAACAATACATGAATGCCATTTTTTTCAAAAGGTAACACTTGTCATCTTCACCAAATGTCAACTTTCAACAAACGTGCAGTTGCATGAAAACAGAAAAACATATTTACTTTGATACATCTGTGTGACAAAAGAAGCTGCGTCTTCACCAAGATCAGTATAAATGTATAACCCTTTTTTGTATAATTTTTCTATTATCTTTTTAACATCCACTTACTGGTCATCTAAAGACAGTAGACTTCTTAATTTGATCATGCTTTTTTAGATTTTAGCTTCTGCCCACTTGGTAGCTGTATGGCTAAAATCACACCTTACGGCAGGGCTCACCAACCTTTTTGAAAGTGAGAGCTACTTCTTGGGTACTGATTAATGTGAAGGGCTACCAGTTTGACACACACTTCTGAAATAACAAATTTCCTCAATTTAACTTTGATTATATGTTATCATTAATAATTAATAATATTAATCTATGTAAAGACACTGATTATGGCAACTGTTTCCGTGGAGACCAACTAGTGCTGATCTAATATTTAATAATAAACAATTTTTTATATATTATCTCTAACAAATTGATACCAATGCAACTGTGATTTTTTTTAAAAATAGCAGCAAAAAATAAAAATAGATGCAGCTTACTGGTAAATTGTTATAGTGAGCTATTTTTAGAACAGGCCCGCGGGCTACTCATATGGTCCTTGCGGGCTACCTGGTGCCCGCGGGCACCATGTTGGTGACCCCTGATATAGAATAATATATATACAAAAGTCAATATTGGTGTTAATGTTGTTA
>VURO01022250.1:4139-14513 GCA_015108175.1 Pelvicachromis taeniatus
TAAAAATACACACAACAAACCAACAACAAACACACAAAAAAAAAAAAAAACAACAACAACAACAAATTTTAGGCATAGCCAAATCAATAACTTGGTAGATTCTTATAAAGAATTAATGCACTGGCCAACTCAGCAACACCAAAAGGCCTGAAAGACCAAAGAAGGCAACTCAAGTAGAAGAAAACAATTATTTTTATGGTTAAGTAAAACAAATTTACAGCATCTAATCAAGTCCAAGGGTAAGGGGAACTTCAGGGGAAGTAGGAATGTCCTTGTCAGAGTGAGCAAAAAAGAGGCACTTTCATGAATGTAAATACACAGTTTCCAACAAGGAGCAAACTACGGCTTATAGTCAAGAACAAGAAGGCCAGCTTAGACACATCTAAAAGCTGCCATTTCTGAAAAGAAATCTATGGACAGATTAACTTGTATCAGAATCATGGGAAGAGATGGAGAAGAACACAAAGCATACCACAATATCTGTCAAACATAATCGAGACAATGTTATGGCATGGGAATGTATGGCTGTCTGTGGAAGCGGGTCACTAGTGTTTATTGATGCTGTTACTATTGATAGACGCAGCAGGATGAATCCTGTAGTGTAGAGGGCTATACTCTCTCCTCAGATTCAGCCAAATGTTGCAAAACTGATCAGACAGCACTTCACGGTGTAAATAGTGATAATGACCCAAAGCAAAGTGCCAGTTAGTTAGTTTTGAGCCTCTAAAAATGGGAGACTATGTATGAAATGGCTCTAATTAATAAACAATCAATGCAGTTCTTTTTAGTAAAACACTCTGAATTAAAGCTAGCAGCTAAACACTAGCATACATAGGCAAAACTACAAAAATTGTGTCTCCTTTCAACAAATTATTGACCTAACTAAAAAAAAATGTCCACACAGGAAGTGAGATCACTTGCTTAGGGTGTTTGGGGATTCCCTAGGGATGTTTTTCCTGGAGGGCTCAACCTGGGGTTGTGGTCATGACCTGGCTGGGAGCTCGGGTGGCTCTAAGCTACGCTATACGGCAGCCAGAGGACAGTTTGTATATGCACCGTCACCTCTGGCACCGGTGCCCAGCTCTCAATTTTAAATGCATGTAGACATTAAGGGTTCTCAAGAGGAGCTGTGCTGACACCAGCTGCTCTCTGGCAGGAGGCATCATGCCCCTCCCGTGTTTTAAATGCACTTTAGAACAGCAGCAGCATCACCACATATGAGCAGGCGGAGGGAGGCGTGGGGGTCTTCACACCCACGTTTTCTGTTTACCATCGGGACGGGGAGCTGGGAGGTGGAGTTGGCCATCTGATTGGGGTCAGCAGGGTCTACCTGCTGCTAAGGGACCGGGGGAGGTCTGCATGTCTTGGACGTCGGTGTGTTGGTGGTTCTGGGTGTCCGGGGCTGGGAGCTAAGTTATATACCAGCAGTTGGTGGCTGCTTGGCAGGGTCTGGCACCCGTGGCTCAGTCGGGCCCCCTCCAGGGGATGGGGGGCCCTCAGGCCTCTGGGCCTGGGGATCGGTGGACTTTGGCGCGGCTGGCTGATGGCAGAGCCCGCGGGCACGTCACTACAGCCCCCACGTCACTTCTGCACCGTGGCTGTTGGGTGACCCCACGTATGAACCTCTCTTCAGCTCTTTCCAGGAGGGTGGCACGATTGCCCCTTTGATGGTCCTCCTTGGGCTCTCGTGCTCTGGGGGCCTCTGGAGGTCTGGGGCCTGGATCTCCTCCATGCCTGCTTCATGCCCTGGGGGACGGGGCCATGGCTCCCCACACCCTCTAGCAGATCGTTACATGGAGGTTTCTCCATGTAATGCATACAAGTGTGCACACACGGGTGTACACCTGTGTGTACACCCGTTTTTTGCTCACAGACACAAACTATATCTTCCTTGGCTGCTACCTCAAAGCGCTGTCTTGCGTGCTACACAATTCAATTCAATATTTAGTATTTACTGTTAGTTACAGTTATCTTATTGTACAGTTTATTGCTGTGGTGTCATGTTTATTGTGTTGCTCTCTTTTTGCTTGTTTTCTTCTTTTTCTTCTCTCAACAGGTGAGCCAGCAGATATTTTTTGTTAGTGTCTTCTCTCATTGTCCCTCTTCCCCTCTGTTTTTCTGTCCCTCCCTTTCTTTTTCCCTCCCTTTCCTATCCCCCAGTCATGTAATAACGTAAAATAAAATAAAGTAAAATAAATAAATAAATAATAATAAGGTCAATCTAATGGATCAATATGGCAAGGCCATGATTATCCACTTGGTAAAGTAAATCCATTGTGCATCTTTCTTGGTCTTCAGACAATAATTCTGATTGCTAAGGAACCAAACAGGACAGGCAAAAAAAAAAGAAGGAAAAGAATGGCTTGAGTAGAGGGCTGCCAAAAGAATAAGTATAAGCCATATGGCTATGCTCATTTGCTCAGAAGGGCTTAAAACAGTCAGGGGGAGGAAAGAGCTGCAGAAGGATTGCTCACACACACTAATACAACCTGCATTATGTCTCATTAACTGAATGACACTAAAAGAAAAAACGTGTTTAGTCATAAAAGAAAAATATACTGTCTTAATTAGGAAATAACATTTTTTTTTTTACATTTAAACCTTTTTTTGCAGCCCAAATGGAACAAATTTAGGCAATTCTCATTCAATCAACGCTTGAGGGTGCTAGAAAAAATCAACAAAAAAACATAAATCCGTTGCCTGCTGAACTTAGGTAGCAAATATAAAATTCAACAAATTTTTATGTGTTCTGTTTTAGAGGACTTCATTTAAATGTATAAATTAAAATGAACTTTAGCAAATGGCTTCAAGCAGCAGGTCAGCTAACTCAGGGGGAAGATGGTGTTATGGGTCAACTGCAGATTCTCTCGCATTTAACTCACCAAATAATTTGTGGAGGTGAAATTCCTGGAGGTCACCTTTCAGCAGAGTGCCTTTTGGTGTCCATGCTGTGTACTGGGGGTGCACAATTATCCTCCTCCAGCCGGATCATGGCGTCTGGAAGGCAGACTGGGAGCAGGGGGCAGAAATAAGGACAGAAAACAAGATAATGTGTTAAAAACACATGTGTCCAAATTAGGAAGTGAAACACGTATAGCACGGCTTGTAGCATTTCATCTGAAGGTCAATCATTAACAAGTGGATAGTCTGTAATATTAATTTCAGTTCGGTCAAAAATAACCAGTCTTTCTCTCCAGAAATTAAAAATTTCAGCTTTAAAAATAAAGCCAAATATCTTTATTCAGTAACTAAAACCTGTTTTTCATGTATAACACAGCCAAATAGCTCATATTACTCTGCAAAATACATTGACATCCTTTGCAATATTAAAATATTTCTTTATGTTTTATTTATGCAATATGTTACAATCAAGGATCTACTCAAATTGTGTGGCTAACATTCCCCACTGGATAATATCTGTCAAAGGGAAGAATGGCATGTCTTCATGTCTAAGTGTTAATGCCTTATATAGTCTTGGTCTAGTAGAGTTGCTTGCTGTACATAACTGGATCTAGCCAGGGGCTAAGGAAGCAGACCTTCTGAGAGCTCATTAAAACAGTCTTCAAGTGAATGTACTACAAAAGAATGAGCTTGCCATTAAAAATAATCAGAAGTAATGAAGCGGTTCCCACACTGAAAAAACATTTATTAAAAACGGAAGTCATAGCTGGCTTGGATGAGTAAATGAAAAAGGGTTACAGGGAGGAAGAAGGCCAAGGCACGGGCTTGATACTAATATTCACAAATATTCACAACACCTCCAGCATTGTGAAATGAATAAACATACTGGTCTCATTTTCGTGTTACATACAAATTACACTTCAAAGGTCAATCGAGGAAATATTTCCTTTCTAATGGGAAGTTGCATGACATTTCTAAGCAAGGACAACTCTCTACAGTCACATCTTTTTTTAGTAACACTGACATTTTCAGTTGCTGCATGACCACTAAAGTGAAAACAGGCGAAAATTTAAATAAAAATGAACAACTGTTTTGTAGCATTTAAAATGAGACATTTTAACAACATGGAGTATTTCATCCTAATACCAACGACCCTGCTTGGCCTATCTGCTTCACAGTTTAGCAGAGTCTGCAGAGGCGTTCTCAAGTGAGACTGAACAAGACAATTACCATTTTTCAAGTTTCCACTTTAAATCTGTAACAAGACTTGATCTGAGTCTCAGTTTATAAGAAATACCCTATGAACGAGGGGGCTTTTCCCACAATAATGTGAAATGGTAATTATCCAGATATGAGAATGTCGACGTACAATAGCTCATTAGTACTCTGTTACAGAGATGTTTTATACGGTACATGTGAAGGGCACCGCTTTAAAGTAACAGATAAAAGGTCAAGTAATTATATAAGTTTTCGTTCACAGTTTGAATTTAAAGCGTTCTGAAGGAGAAAACTGTGAATCGTTCATGTTCAAAATGCAACTGTGGGTCTTGTGAAAAGAAACTCATGTTTAATTAGCAGACCTTTGTTAAATTGGAGATTACACATTCATACACCAGGCGCAGGCATAAATCGCCAAATAGAATAAAAAAAACTGACAACATCTTTCCTGATCTCTGCTCTCTGGTCTTGTTGTGTTGTACCAGCTGGTTTAAAAAAAAACTGTAACCTACTTGGAATTAGTTCACCATTCAAACACAAGGAATTTATGAGCTTGAACGGACAAAGCTCATGTGCATTTTGTAAAACAGTTGCAAGAAAACATCTGCAGCAGTTAGCAATCAAAAGCAACCGTTTAACATACATTCATCGCATATTGTACGGAAATTTTTTTAAAATTTATGTGAAAAACGTATTTACAAACCCAGACTTGACAATTAATTTGTTATCTGCATGCATTACAATCACTACTATATGGCCATGCTACAGTACTATCAGAGCTGTGACTTTAGCCAGCTGATAAGTGTAATTCAGGACTTTGTTGCCTCACAGCAAGAAAGTCCTGAATTGCATTCGACTCCACAATCTGCCTGGGGACCAGTGTGCAGTTTTCATGTGCTCTTTTCAGTTACTCTGACTTCCTCATACACTACAAAGACATTGGTTACTATAGATTAATGCCTATAGTAGCATGCCCATCCCCCCACCCTACCTGCGACCTTGATAAGGATAAGCATAAACAAATGCATGGGTGGATAATAGGTCTGTCTATTTGACATCATGACATTATAATCATAAATGAATTAATTTATGGTCGAGGCTTTGCAGATATAAATGTTATTGTCATGAAAATGACATAATGCTTTTCTAAAATGCTACAAATGGATCATTTTAGCCCATTTGTAGGTGGCTGCTAGCCAAAAGAACATCCTAATATCGGATATAGATAAAAACCTTCAGGGACTAAGATTTACCTTTGTACCCGTATTGGTTTCTTAACGCCTGATCTTGTAAGGGGTGCTCGCAAACAATATCAGATTGCCCTAAAAAATTAATTAAATACTTTAACAGAAAAACTAATCTTACATAATGACTTGCTTGCATGTTGCAATCAATTTTTAGAGTGAATCTCTATTTAGAATAGTTTGTTGTAAGTAGGAATTTACAAAGGGCAGATCTAACTCTGGATGCATTATAAAATAATAAAAGTTGATGGTGCCATCTTTTAAAGATGGTACATACAGTATAGGTCTAATGAGTTTTGAGAACAGAAAGGACTGAAAGAGAGAATGTGCTAAAGCTGCAGTGGCAACAACTAAAACGCGAATGTAAACCAGTGCAAATCTCATAAATCTATCACTCAAAGTCTCATATCTCTCTTCCTCCAAAACTGAGCCTCTTATCTCACCCAGCTTTGGTCCAATATAAATCTACAAGCAACCCTCTTCAATTTTATTGGCCAAAAATCCTCTGATATCAATTTTCACTGAATGTTTATCCTAAACTGTGAGAGCAGAAAAGTGAGAACAACTGCACAGACCTCTAGAAAAACTGCCCTTGATTAATGTGTTTTAGGATTTATATTACACAAGTCAGTGTCGAGCTAATTTAAGAGCCTCGTGTTTTGCTGGGGCATGATAAAAAATAGGGTTCAAACTTCACAAAGGGAAAAAAAGTTTACTTTACTGCCATAAATGCTATAAATGACTCAGCATCCAATGGTCTGCAAGAGCCTCAGTCAGCATGTTATAAATGTATGGAGGAGTGTATATTGTCTTCAGCTGTAACACTGCATATGGGAATGTGTAGGAGCAAAGCAGTTTGTATGAAAGTGCCTGTGAGAGTGGCAGAAACATAGACATCCACAGAAAGACAGAAAGAAACAGTCTGTTTCTTATGGTTGAACTGCAGTTGAGATTCAGCCAAGGTCATCCTCTTACTTATGACATACATGGAGCCAGACTGAGCCTCTCACTTGGACGCTCTCCATCTGCTCCCACTGATAAGACTGGCTACTTCATGAGCAGCAGACAGACACTACAGCTCTGTATTGTGTATTATATACAGTGGTAATGTGATTAAACTACATTAAGATTGTCTTAGCTTGCCATAAAGATGATAGACAGCATATACATGGTATATACTACGTGGTAAATACAGTATTATCATAGTATAGATGTTTATCTTCATAAAAAATGCCTTTAATAATATTTAAAATGTATTGGGATAAAAATGTGGGGTATATGTGCTATTGCAAGGAAAGTATTCCTTAGTTACAAGAGCTGTCATGCCATAAAGGTGGACACGGATCATCTGTTAATTGGTTTATGCATATGAACTGGGAAACTCATTTATAGACTATCAAAGACGGCTGAAAACGGCTTAACCAAAATAATAAGACCTTAACCGGACTATGCAGACTGCACACATTCCACATGCTTCTGAAACCCATGTAAAACGGGAGAGGTTAATATGTGGGCAGCTGGCTGGCTAGTAGAGCTGCTCTGTCTTCTCCCGATCAACACTCAGTCACCACTTTGTGAGCTAAAGCTTGCTTTAAAATTTATGAGAAGGGAAGAAATAGAAAATCTTTCTGGCATATCAGTGAGGACAATGAGGATCTTTTTTTTAAGCCTTCTGTTTTCTTGTGCTCAGAGAAGCACATGAATTCCAGATTGGCTTTGTGAAGGACAGCAGCAGCTCCAACAGTTATACTGTACGGGTGAGACATTAATGACTAAAGACATTAGAGCGGCGCCGTGGTTGTGGCAGTCTTAAAAAAAATCATGATAGTGATAACAGATATCCGTGTTTAGGAAAGCTGCAATAAATTAAGAGGGAGTCAAATTTACTGCACTGTGAGGAAGTTTTGTTTTACACATGTTGAACATAAATATGAGTGGCAGTCTTCTGTCAGTTGTCTTTCCATGACACATCAGACAAATAGCGGATTGTTAAATCGAGCTACCAAGAAAAAAGGTTCTTGTGTCAAACCACAGAAACCTTGACAGCAGCCTGACTACAGGCACAATGTTTTCTTCATTAATATTTCACGCTGTTAAAATGAGTGAAATTGTGAACCATCTGCTAAAACACTGTCATGTCCTCACACAAACACATACAGTGGTCTTGTAAAGGGCTAAATTCAAAACTTCAAACAAATGGCTAAAATCCAGGCAAGCTTCCCTGACGGCAAAAGGTTCACAGGCTGATCACCATAACTACAGCTGATGATCTCAACATGCGATGCTTCCTGTTAAATGAGCCTTAGCCCATGGAGGTGGACCAATTGGCAGGAAATGAGAACAAATTGATTGGGAAACAGATGGAAGAGAAGCAGCCACTATAAAGCCCATGAGGCTTTAAAGGAAGGAAAGAGTTGAGGGTTGGAAATGAAAATGAGGCAGAGAGACTGAGAGCAAACAGCATGAAATAAAGGGCAGATAAAATGAACTACGGGACATAACTTTTAAAAGCTTGGAAGACAAATCACAGAACTTAAACCTGAGATCTAAATTGGTTTCATTTCATTCACCGAGAGCAAAAAGTAAAACTTTCAACTGTGGCATTTGCTTTTCTGTCAGTGACACATTTGAACAAATGACATGTGATCTGCTTCGTGAAGTAAAAAATACTGCAAATTGTCTGCATGATAGATATTTGCTGTGTATTCCTTCCAAGAAACAAGAGATTGAACAAGGCCTTGAAAATTTGCCAAGGCATTCTCACTCTCGCACATTTGTTAAGTCTTCTCTCTGAAGTGGTCCACACAGAGACAATATCTACACTGTCAGAGCCAATTTTCAGACAGATTTAAGAGTCATTCAATTTTTGTTTTCAGATTTATCAGCAGTGATGGCAGAACAGGTCTTTGTGACCTTCCAAAAAACTGCATGAATGTGAGACAGTTAAGCTCTTTAGAGGCACAATCTGTGATCCAAATATAAACTCAAAGGTCAGTATCACGAAAACTCAAAAGGGAACCTGCCACACACTCTCATCTCAAAAGACAACAAGATTTAAGCATCTGTGATATTTGCACTGGCACATTTTTGCTTTAATAATAATAAAAAGTAAAGTAAAAACCCACACTGGGAATTTCACCACTATTAGGATCATTTGTTTAGTTTGAATCATGCACACTTATTAGCACAGGCTCCTAGAGATTGATAAGTGAGCCAATATTAACTATATGTCAATACATTGAGATCAGTAAAATAACAGCGTAATGGCTAGCAAATGAAAATTTAAGAAGTATAGAAGACACAAGAGAAACATGCTTCAACTGTGTTATGAGTGCTGAAGTTGTGTTTGTAATGTTACATGTACAAACACAACAACTAGCATGAAGTCGTAATATAGGACTTGCTGTGACTTGCTGTAATGACCAATAAAGGATTTTTATTATCAATGCTGATATTTTGACATGTCTGCCAAAAATTGTTTCTGTCAGTCCCAAAACACACAAATAGATTTCCTTAAGAAATCTTTTTAAATTATAATTTATCGGCTCTTATAAATGCCGATACTTATATGACAGCAAATAGCTAATATCGGCCGACATATTGGGCTGTACTGACAGATTTCCTTAAGAAATCTGTTTGTGAGTCATGTTTCATTGTCACAAAATATCGCACATTATTTGTTTACATATCAGCTGCTTGTTGTGTTTGTAGTGTTTCAAACTCATATTGCCAATAGTAAATTTCTAGTGGACAAATTATCCAACATCAACACTCATAACACAGTTTAAGGGTGTTTCTCTACTTTTTACATTATAATTTATCGGCTCTTGCAAATGCCGATACTGATACAGCAGCAAATAACTAATATTGGCCGACATATTGGGCTCTACTGACAATAAAACAAGAATATTCTAGGAAAATCTGTTTATGTTTTGTGTGTCTGAAAGAAGAAAAAACATCAACTGATAAAATTATTTTTTTAAATCACCAGATCTCAATTAGGCCCTCCTTGTTTTTACAGTCTTAGTACTGGCTTGTGGTCATAGCAAGCAAAAGAGACATACACTGTATTTGTGTTTGTGTTTCAAACGCACAAACAATCAGCTCTGCAGTGGCGATGGTGAATACACAAACAAAAGTTTTGATGAATAACAATGTATGTTTGTTTACTCCATGGGGTACTTGGAATTTTCTTTGGCCTTTGCATTTGAGACAGGTATTTCAGCAAAGTTACATACACTGAAACCACAGCTGATTTCACATTCAATAAATAGGTTTTGAAATGCCCAGGTATACCTGATGGGCTGATAAAGCTTCTATGCTGAAAGGCAAGTCAGATACAAAAAATACGCTTTTGCAAATGACTCATGGGCATATTAGTGACTATCCCTTTGAACTGAAACTAACGAATACATAGAGAAACATGCACTTTCAATTGTTTATTTACATGAGTTCTCTCAGTCAAGGTCAGTGGATTAAAACCTATGGCTCGCTGTATAAGTTATAAAGCAGCATGCTGAAAAAGAGATATACCCAGTAAAGAAAAATCCTACTACATTAAGAGATTTAGAGCTGATAAAAAGGAGAAAAAAATAAAATAATTTCAGGAATGTGCCACTTCACTGTGAATTACCTCTAACTTGAACTAAGCCTCTGTACTAGAGGATAATTCATGCCATTATGCCATGAATTTAGATGCGCTCCTATTAAAAGCCTATTGATCCTGGTGATGTAGACAGTGTCAGATAATGACAGGTCTAACCCAAGCCAA
This sequence comes from Pelvicachromis taeniatus, assembly GCA_015108175.1. Classification (NCBI taxonomy): domain Eukaryota; kingdom Metazoa; phylum Chordata; class Actinopteri; order Cichliformes; family Cichlidae; genus Pelvicachromis; species Pelvicachromis taeniatus. The sequence goes on from VURO01022250.1 coordinate 14,274, forward strand.
GTCAAATTACAGTCAAATGTATTCATATTAAGCACTTTAAATAAACAGGCTGTTTGCAAAGTGCATGAGTCATCAGTGGAAGGATGGGACTCGCATGAGTTGAGGGTGTTTATCTGCCCAGAGTGTGAATTAAAAAATCCAAACCCGGTCTCCACATCATTAACCCTTAGTAGCTGCTCTGACCTTAGATGTTCATTTGATCTTAACATGTTTTGGTGAGTGTCAGAGTGGAATGGGATG
>VURO01022250.1:14533-25719 GCA_015108175.1 Pelvicachromis taeniatus
TGTGTCTATGTGATGGGGAGGGGGGAGGGGGGTGGGGGTGACCCTTTGATGTTGTAATGCAAAATTTCTTTTATCTCTCATAGAGCGTTTGAGACCGGGCAGGCTGTCCAAAAACTCAATTAGAGATACTGTGAATGTGAGCTGACAGCATAAGAGGAGGCGTGAGGCACAGAGGTGTGAAGGATACAGGGAAAAAATAAATGTAACTATTAGTCCAAATGGGACCACTAACTGAGCAACACAAACCTGAAAAGGAGATTTTTGTTTTTTTTTAATATAAATATCTGGTCAATTTAACTACAGAGAAGAAGAAAAAAGCCTAGAGTATGGTAGCAAAATGTCCAAAGAACAAACCAATTTTCTGTTTATGCCTGAATCATAATGTATAGCATCCAGCTGATGTACAAGTAAACTTTTCACCGACATTCAAGTTAATGGATAGCGTTGCCTTTGATGGATAACGGAATGCAGCTTTCTTGACAAATGATGGGTATCCTTGCTGCACAGAGTGAAATTCTGCAACCCATTCATCCAGCCACCATCCAGGACTTCATCATCACAAATACCACAAAGTAGAATAAAAAAATTCAGAATCCCAAAAGCTCAAAGCTCATGCTCAATCAGCCAAAACTGTGTGGGTTGTTGGTACTTCCCTGATGAAGTATACTACCACACCTTAGAAAGAAGGTGGGGAAAAAAAGAGGGAACAGAAGTAAGGATGAAAATTGAATGAATGACGGGGAGAAGACGAGGCGGAATATGTGGCTGCATGTTTTCCTCATATATTTGCTGTGTATATGAACAGGACTGGCAGACCCGTCTGCATTCTTCTATGACACTGAAAAGATGCACTGCAGCTTAGGTGAGAAGGGAGGAAAGCAGAGAGTAGAGGAGGTGGGGAGGAAAAGAAGCAGAGGCACGGCTTTTTACATTAGGCTTTTCATCTCTCTTCTGCCATCGGTCATCAGAAATGGGAGAACACCGACTCCCAAACACTGTGCTTCATTCCAATTCCATTTAGCTCACAACTGTTTGAGAAGGAGGGCTATATTACAATGTCCCGAAAGGCACAAAAAGAATTATTCATGCACAAAGGAATTTAACTGCATTGTTCCATCGCCAGTACCAACAAAAGAATATTCTAGGATTTCAAATAAAGATGGTCTTCCATCAGACAAAAGCTATTTCTAATATTCATCTTTCTGTACCAGAAATAGTCATGAAATACTTCCTGTGGAGTGTCATGAAATAAATAAATACCTCGATAAAGGAAAAAGGTGAAAAACGTGGTTAAAAAGCCGATGCCGCAACATCAGGAGAAACAGATTGTTAAATCTAGCCCCCTTGATCGTTTTAATCAGAGCGCGCTCAGTGTCTCATACAAGCAAACACACAGAAAAAATATATTCTGTTCTCATCATGTGAGACCTACTGGGTGATTTGTTAATATGCCATAATTAAGCATGTATAATGCCGAAACGTGTTTGTGTGTTCAAGAAGTCACTTAAGAGAGAATGATATGTTTACCTTGCATTTAGAAATCATGGGAAAAAAGCATCTTTAGGCCATCTGTTTGTCTTTTCACAAGTTATTTGTCCAGTTTGACCTTTTAATGCTGCACAAACAGTAAGTCATAAACAGTAATGGGGACCCCCAAGATCTTCATACTGAAGTTGAGCAATAACAGAGAGCTGAGCTTTATTTGTGGAGCATTTTCAAAGTGAAGGTCCAGTAAAATGCTGTGCGGAGCGAGAAAGAGAGAACTTAAAATAAAATAAAATGTTGATACTGTTGATAAAAGTGTTAAAAGGTGAAATGAGCCTTGCTACAGCTTTCTTCAATGCAAACATTTTAATTCATTAAAACTAAATTATTAAAATCACTAAAACAACTGAAAATAAAGTGGAATTGAATAAAGTAAATCAATTTCATGAAAATAGAAGTGCTGTACACTCACTTGTACCTGACATATTTTACCTTTGGAAACAAAAGCAGGTGCGTGTAACATGTATATTATGTAAAGAAAGTATCAGCATTATTTTCCAGTAAGTTTATAACATCACCAGATAACAGGACAACAACTTTTTCCTCTTTGTTTTGACTGCTCATAACGAGGCTCTTACTGAGGTTGCTGGCTTGTGGCTGCACCTTCACCACTGAAAGGGACCGGCTCATAATCAGACATACGTGAGCTTAATCGGCTGATCAGTGCGTCTCTAGTTATGATAGCCAAAACTGCTCCATAGATGGAAAGATAATGATTTTCCAGTGCTCCAGTCATGCAGTCTCAAAGGAAGAAAAAACAAGCAGATTATTTTGATAAAGAAGTTTTTTTGTTTGTTTTTTTTTTTTAATCCAGTGGCATTTGATTAACAGCTAATCTGGCTGTTATTCTGTCTTTGATGTGCAGTTTGTACAAATCTGGATTTATTCTTTACGCAGTTGGTTTGGCAAAACCATAGACTGTATAAAACTAACATGACATTACCGGTCCGATTTTGAAGGCTGGATGATAAAAACTTGGCTTCTGTAATGTTGGATTTTTGGAGCTAAAAGTGACCATATTTGGATGAGAGGTTAGAGCGCTACCCTCTGAAGTTATCAACTAATATGGTTAACAAACTACACTGACCATATGACTGCATCACACTGGACAAATATACCTACTAAATGGTGCTATGTAACATACTAATTAAATACTAGAATGTCACTAATAAAAGCTGTTGCACAAATGCAATACAATACAATTAACAACAGGCAGGAGCAATTATTTGCCAGGTAACTGCATTAGAAATATTCCGGAAAGCACCAACACCACAGAGAAGTCTATTTCACTGACACCTTAATTAGTTAAGGTGAAGCACAAGACACAGCTGCAGGCTACAACCACCCATGCTGGCATCCATCTGACAGTCAAAGTGACCAGGCCTCTAGCCCTTTAAAGCCAAATGTATTATAGTAATACATAGCCAGTACCATGACATCGATCCCCCCCCCCCACCAAAAACAAAAAAAGTAAATAAATTCCACAAAGCATTTAAAATTATTTCATGGTTCAGGCTTTAAAATGCTCATATTAAAAACTGGAGACCTTAATAAATTTGAATGGGCAGGTCATGAAACATATCCCCCCCACTGTACAGTTTATTAAATAGAAATTAGCCATAGAAACTAATGTTCTACCAGGTTGTAAACATGATGGTTTACATCAGAGTCTTGACTTGCTTTTGGACTCATTTTTCACCTCTACTTATCCTGCTTGGGCAAAAGCTAAGCATTTTAGCCATTTATCAATTACTTTCAGCTATTTCAGTTATTGATTCATTTCTTTTAACTAATTGTTCACACATTTCTGCATTCATTATCTTAATTGCAAAAATATATATTAAATCTATATTTTCTTTTTCTTTAGCTGAGGCAGAAAAAGCCTCTTACGCCCGGCCACCTGTAGAAGTAATCTCCTAGATACAAATATATGTGTGGTAGCTGGCCTATAACATGTAGGCTGTTCTAGTGTTTTAGGGAGTGCTATATTTAAAAAATAAGTAAATAAAAATGAAGCACTATCACCCACCAAGAGAGAGAATCGTTTGTTGTTCAAAGTCTGAAAATACCTGCAGCACAGATAAATACAAGGTTGTGGAATAATGAGAGGCAATAAAATTACAAAAATGCAAAATACAATCAAAACAAAAAGCATTAGAGAGAACAGCGTAACAACCTTATTAACGCAACACAAACTGATTCACAGTTTGCTGTTTAGAATGACAGCGACGTTTGTTCCTTCCTTCGCTCTGCTGGATCAAGAGTTAATTTTGCTTAGAGTGACTGTGAGCGGCAAGTGACGGCGGCGAATTAATGGTTCGTTAAACTCAGTGTAAGCAAATGGCGAGCCAGTGATGTAGCAAAATGGATTTGCGCACACATCCGACGCCAACCATGACATCTCTTCAAGTATTCCAAAACAGTCAGACACTCATGAAGAAGAATTTAAAAGCAGCACTTGTTTGTGAAACCACGGGACTTTTTCGAAGCACACGCAGAAACCTACTTCTGAAGAAATCTGAAACCCAAAGAAAAACTCAAACACTCGTAATCATTCATCATAAATTTGATACATCGCTTGCTCAAACTTGAGCTAAATGAATTTTCCACGTTCTTCTCATGCAGGCCAGTCGCTTGAATCCACGTGACACCTTGCACTTGCCATATGTTCAGGAGGTTCAAGATTAAGTGAAAGTAAAAAAAAAAGAAAAAAGTTAAGACGGTGTTGGCACTGTGGGATGGTTTTGGAAAGGGTGTCATTAAATTTTGATAGAACATGTCAAAAATATTTTGCTAGCTTGGGATTAATACAAAGAAAACTGCAGAATTGCAGAACGTGTTGTACATGCAAATTCCATTAAGAGACATGCTGCTGGTTTTACTGATGTGTTTTGGGATCAGTTTGCTTCGATCAAATTAGCTATTTTCTCCGGTTCGGAAGTCACATGATAGTAATACAGGAGCTCTTTTTCTTTTTTCTTTTTTAAGTTCACACATAAAAGACTACAAAACTCTTAATCTCCTGTGTCCACGGATCACCTCGGGATGAAATTCAGCCAAGCATCGCAGATTGGAGTCCAGCTATTCTAGTTGCTACTTCAAGGAGAGCGCTCAAGTTCACAAATATTTATATCTTCCATTCCTTGTACCTTTTCTTATTCCTAACTGTCTATCTCTGCCATAACCTAAAGGAAGAGCATGTGTGAGTTATCAAATTAAGCAAAAATAATATAAGTTCCTGGGAGAATCTCCAATACACCACACCATCCTTTTTTTTTTTTCTTATGTATTCTAAATATCTTAATATAAGTGGTGACACATGACAGTAGCTATTTCAATCCTTTAAAACGCCAGGGACAAAAAGTTTAAAAACACACAGCCACATTCAGGCATGAATTATGACCAGGAGCCACTGATGTGTAGAGGTCTTATGGACGTACACCAGGCTATTTGCATATGTCATTCTGATGGATGAAGCACAAGCAGAGATCAAACGACCCCGCTGCTGAGACAAGTGTTGTGTTAAGTTGGGCCACATCCTGTCCCTTCCACTGTTGCTTTCACTGAGTGTGAACACGCTCGTACAATTACAGTAACAAGTCCTGTTACTGGTGGTGAGGGATGGTGCCTTTCCATAGAGGAACCGGGAAGAGTGGGGATCAATGTGAAGTGTGCATGAAAAATAAGAACAAGAAGTACACGCCGTAAGTCTGTGTACTAGAAAACATAAGCTAAGAAAACAATGCCCCCAGTAGCACTCTAGGAGTAAATAAATTCAGTGATTACTAAAAGATGAGGGGTTCTTTAGTCCACTCCCTAAATTCCTCTGAATTATGCAACTATGAAAAAAATGCTCTGACATGAAGACCTCCAAAGACTAAAGATAGCACAACAGAGGTAAATAAAATAACGTACAGAAAAGCAAGAGATTTATTAAAAAAGAGCCCCAAAAATCTCCTAATAAGTGCACACTCTCAAAGCAATGACTCAGCACACAATAAAACTTTTTTTTCACACTCGCCGGACACTTACTACTTTTATCACCCGTGGCATATTGTTAACAAGAATGAAACTCAAAAGCAGACAAAGAAACATAGGAATGATTTCCTTTGAGGTATCACGTTGTTGCCATTCCAGTGGTGGGGAAGTAATGATAACAAACTTACATAACTTAACAGAAAATGTTTATGCTTTGGCAGCAGTCATGTTTTCAAATTTGTTCTGCAAAACAAAGAAAAGTGACTGCAGCTCCAGGGGAAGAATGTCTTGCCTTGGATGCAAACATCTGCCCCGTGAATTGTCATTTCATTTTTTCCATGGCGCTTTGAACCATTTCATAAGGACACAAGGGGAATTCTCCTTGAAGCTCTCACTCTCTTATACACCCAAATAAAGTCAGATTCAATGAATTTGTTTGGTTAGGCCATTTTAGTCACATCAAGTACTTGCACTGTAGTCCGCAGACGCGCGTTAATAAAAGTACACACTACAGCCTTGTGCAGGAGAGCCGGGACGTTGATACGCAATCTACTGTGTGTTGTAGACTCACAGTAGATTGTGACAGATCTCTACAAGCTGCATTAAAGTTTAATACTGCTTGAATCAGCAGATGCTCTCAAAAGTTGCAGGGCTGCGCATTTTCCTGTACTAAGATAATTATTCTGTAAACCAGAGCATCTAAAACATCTGCCCGGACAATCTGTCTCACATAAATAACCTGATTAGAACACAACTTTGTTTTAAGCATTTTGACAGAATTCGCATTTCACCCTTCGGCTACTCTTAGACATTCAGCAGGGAGACAAATAAATCTTGGTTTAGACACCTGGTGCTGCAAAGACTGAAAGAGTCAAAACACACGAGGAATTTCAACTGTCTACAGAGTCTCAAGCTCCCAGTATTCTTGCATTGTTAATGTTACTGTTCACTGACAAAGCATTACAGCACAGGCTGAGTGGTTAAAATCCCAATTGTACCCAGCCACTGGCAATTAAAACACATAGGTCTGGCAGTAATGTGATTAACTTTCTTCACATTAGCACAGGATAGTTCTTGGAAGTGAACCTCGGAATTAAGAAGGAGCCCAAACACTGGATTGTGAACAATGTAAATAACCTCTGCCACATCCTGATTATGATATATGGAAAGCAAAGCACTCTGCTCAAACTCCTGTCCAAAGTCGAGACACAATAAACGGGGTCATTACCAAACCAGGGAAATTACTCAGACTGTGTTTCGCTTGCTCTCCAAAGAACGGTCGATCATTGTTAACTTATTATATCACCTCAGATCCTGATAGCCTAAGTACAAATAATAAACAGAGAGACATCAAAGAGGTCACAGGGGTTTCCATCTCCCCTGGTGGCTCTCACCAGCTAAGGATTAAGCAGGATGTGACTGATGTAACGACAGGAGCTTTAGGAAAATGAGGAAGATGACTGCAAACTCTTAACTGCCCCTTCGTGCCTCTGTCGAAAATTAGATTTAATGAGATTATTTTAAAGAGCTTTAGTGAGACTAATCTGGAAAAAAAAAAAAAGAGGAGTTAAGTAAACATGAACAGCGAGAAAGAACAAAAAGGTGGAAGAAAACTTCAGGAGTACTCAGGGTCATCGACAACATGCAGACGTTTTAATGAAATATGTGAAATCTTGAAAGAAGAACTGCAACAACTCACCCCTACCAGCAGAATGCCTTCTGTTATCGTGCTTCCAATAGTTTATTATTTTATTATTATTCAAAGCTACATGCTCGATTATATTGTAATTATAGTATTTAATAAATTGCTGTATGGCAGAATAATTTATTTGCAGAAAAAATAAACACTGCCAGTGTAAACATAACTGTTTCAAGTCAGTAGATCTCAGTGAGCGCACAGAGCAACTCCTACTCCTATAGTTGTCTGCATCTGCCAAAGTAACACTTGCTACAATAAAGTCTGCTGCATTTCTTCCAAAATATAAATATGAATTAAAAGATCACACAAGTCCTGAATCTTTCGCATTAATCATAACAAACAAACACACATTCACAGTGTTGTGATCGCAATCAGCAGCAGGACAGCATCTCCTCCGCTCCACTGGTAGTGTGTAAACAGAAAACAGAAGGGGGGGGGGAGGACCAATGAAACCAAGTCCAAATGTAGGAAGATGTGAGCCAACATTTTTTGGACTGACTTTTAAACGTGCTGTTTGATGATGGCTTGCTAACTGATCTAAAGGTAGCGTTGCCCACCCTTCGTGTTTTCAACCACCTTCGGTCACGCAATTGAGACGGAGGCAAGACGATGCGTGTGAACATATGTGATTTGTTTTGGAATGTGAGAAAAGTTCATCTATATGAGAGCAAATATTTGACAGTAATACAGAATGCCTGAGACGCAATGTCATGCCAAAAAGGCAATGGCAAATCTGCACTGTGCCTCCTAATCTATATGAACACAACATCAGCTGTGCTCCTTCATCCTCCTCGGCACAAGCAGGTTTGTTTGAAGCGGCAAAATTCCCAAACTAAAACCAAAGATGGCGCCTTCCTTTGTGCTTTTGCCAGCCCCGCTACACCGCGACAACACAAGCCCATAGTGTCCTTTGTCTTCTCTGTTTGCCTCTTTCATTTGAAGAGATTTAAACTGAACTCATGCCAGGAATCCAGATGTATAAATCAACCATGATTCAACCATTGAATTTTCATGTTTACACTATATTTTTAGCTGACAGAATATTGATAAATAATCAGCTCCTGCAAGTCCACTGTGTTGCCTCTGTGTGCAATAAATATGTTCGCCCTAGGTTATGATTACATTTCATAGAAACACAGAGGGTACCAAGCCAATAAACAGTTTCCTTTTTTAATTCCAACATTACCCTGCCAAAAAACTTGTATGGAGACTTGCTCTGCAGTTCCATCAATCCTCTGTTGTTCCTGGCCTGCTCATCATCCTAAAGACACCACTAAATTTAATGTACTATGGCTGTCTGGCGCTCCCTCACATCGCTTCATTTCTGTAAGACTTCCAGAATCTGTGGAACTCTTTCTACGCTGACTTGAAATTAGATCGAAGGCTACGCAAGTAATGCTGCAACTCTTCTGTGGCAAAAAATGTCTGATAAGGTGTGTGCCCAGTGTTTGCTATCGCCAAGGGTTTCCACAGCTGATAAGGGCGAACAAAAACAGACAACTGCTCCTAAAGCCTTGTCCAGTGATTCATGTCATTACACTTCTCCAACAAAGCTTTCATGCCATGCCAAGTTACACACTTTCCTGCAATGGCCTTGAGATTATTATCACTTTGCTAAGTGGAAGTAATCCCCAGGTAGATGTTAAAGAGTTATACTGCACCGTCCACAAAAGATAAGAGGAGTGAAAATACCAGCAAGGGAAAGTAGGTATTCCCTGATCCACACTAAATCAGTACTGTTGCTCTGCATTACATTCTGTAGAAAAACATTACATTTATTATTATTTTTTCACTAAACTGTAGTGGCTGTGCATTGAAATGTCTTATGGTACTAAAAGAAAAAGTATTGTTTTTGTTTCCTTTTTTTATTTGTACCCATGGTTACCCTGGAGTAACCACTGAAGCTCTTTTCTGACATGTTTTTTAACCATTCTAATAGTCAATCCATGTCTTTATAGATATATATCGAGGTGTCACTTGTCATTAATCACACAGGGGAGGCGGCCATCTTTATGTTTAGAAAACAAGTTGTCCAATATAAATGAATCACCGAAAAGTTAAACCAATACTTCCTACCCTATTGCACTTTTAGTCTGCTTTGCTTTTCCAGCTCATAGCCAGCATGATGGGGTTCTAAGCCCACAGACTATGTTGGTGTTTGATCATTTAAACCTACCACAGGTCTTTTCATCCAAAGCTTTCGGTCATTATCTTGCTGCTCGATGAATCCATGTCTTTCTACTTTTGAAATATGCTTTTTTCTTACCATTCTAAAAGCAATATACAGTACTACTTTCAGTACCATATTATTTTAATATTGTAGACAAAGGGAACGGTAGCACAATTTGTTCCAACACTGACTCTGTAATCAACTAAAGTGGAAGCACCTGTAGGAATCATTTGCATTAACTTTTAGGCTCATTTGACTTCCCTCGCTGCAGGAAAGTATGTGCACTACTTTCCATTAAGAAGAACGTGAAATCCCCATAAAACATTGCACATCTGTGTCCCTCTAATCTAATTCTAGCTTCAGCTTTCAACTTGTCCAATAAGAATAACTCACCGTGGAGTAAAAAATAATAAAGTATCTAACCAAACACTTCTTTAGCAGTTCATTGACAGTAAAACAAATTGGAAAGTCTAAGGAAACAAGTACACTTTTGTTGCTTTGGACTCAAATGGCAAAATGCCTGCAGGCTGAGGGTCTTGCTGGCTTGAATTAATTCCCCTCTACAGAGTTTAGCCCAAGGGCATGCTCTACATCTTGCCCAAGCCTCGTACAAGTCCTGCAACTGACTGTTTCTTACTTAAATGTCAATCAACCAGACGAAAAAGGTAGATTCAAAGACAGGCACTGGATCAAGCTCCCTTCAAAAACGGCATAAATTGCCACTCTTAAACTTGCTTCAGGGGAAACATAAAGAATTGTCATGAAGAGTGTTTCATTTGACTTTACTTTGAACACGACATTTTCAACTTTAACGTTTGGTGCAAACTCCAAGAAATGATAATACTGAGACGAGCGTAAAGCTACACCAGAGGCAACAGATAATCATCAGCTGAAGTGCAGTTAAAAATAAGCAAATTAGTGAGCAATAAAAACTGGTGTGTAATAACTGTAACACGATATTTGATCCATAAAGCATGACTGCATCATCTGCTCAAATTCTTGATGGATGGGAAAGGTGGGTGTTTCCCCATAGATGATTTCACAAACAGCACTGGGTTTAACATTCAGCTTGAGTAAAAGCGTTAACACATTTTTCTTCTTCTAGAAAACTTTACAATACCCCAGAACACCATTTACAACCATCAAATCTCTTAAAAATCACAACATCAAGATGAACACAGGTGCAAGGTTTTAAGAAATGCTGTTGACCTCGTGACCTTTTTAAAACGCCACGGCTTTTTTTGAGAATATTTTTTACCACTGTCTCTCTTATGCCGCATGCTGCTCCTTTAGTAGTTTTTTATGAGTTCAACTTTAGAAGAAGATCATCCGCCCTGTTTTAATTGTGCAACAGGTGTTAAACAAAAGAGAGTTAAAAAAAAACAAAAAAAGAACCAATGTGCTTCATTGATGTAGAGCAGCAGCTTAAGACGCATTCTGATGGATGAGCAGGACGGATGAATGTAGATTAGGGCTGGGACAACGCGTCGACGTAATCGATTACGTCGACGCGTAAAATACGTCAACGTAAAAAATTTGCGTCGATGCGTCATCACTTTCAAAAAAACACATAGCGGCAGCGAGTAGCGGTAACATGTCGACTTAAACCACGCCCCCCGAACACGCAGTTCTACAGTATGGGGATATTTTAACCGAAAAGGAAGTGATTCAGTCTTTGCCGGCTTTTTAAGGATGAAATGGCCGATCATAAAACGACCGTAAGTTTTCAACTTTTTTACTAACGCTGGTTTTTACCCTTTAATTCATCCAGACACCCCCCACGTAGACATACAC
>VURO01022253.1:0-11573 GCA_015108175.1 Pelvicachromis taeniatus
GAGCAGAGACACACACTGGCGTCAGGTTTTGCGGACACTGTTTTTATTATGGCAACACAAACTGCGGTTTCAGCTACAGCTCAGGACGCAGCCACTCCTGCCTCGTAGCCACACACCTCCCGACTGCCTGGCCGTTACTGTTTTGAAAGAGCAGACACAGTTCATTAGTCAGCTGGCCAGGCACACCTGTTCACCACGCACCTCCGGTACCGCAGCAGGCCAAAGACCACACCTCCGCCACGCAGCTGATTGCACCTCAGCTGTCATAATTATCTCGTTATCACGAGAAAACGGTGGTCCGGTTTTCTCGTGATAACGAGATAAAAATATTATTAACGGATACGGCCGTTCTCGGCTTCCGTACTTTGCGATATCAAACTTCTTCTTTTTCTACTTTCAGCTGCTCCCTTCAGGGGTCACCACACGGATCATCTGCCATGTGGTGAAAATGCTTCTGTGCTGGGCAGACAGGCAAATCAACATTTCCATAATAACGTTTAAGCTGTAAGGAATGGTATTGAAGATACATGAGTTTAAGAGTAATATAGCATGTCTAAATACTTTTAGATGAATAATAACTTTAAATTTAACTCGCATTATTTATTTATTTTTATCACCATTCATATAAACAGAGGTGGCAAAAGTACAGACAGTCTAAACTTAAGTAGAAGTACAGATACTAGTGTTAAAAAATACTCCAGTAAAAGTTGGAGTACTGATTCAACTTCTTTACTCAAGTAAAAGGAAAAGAGTACAGGCTCTGAAATGTACTCAAAGTAAGTATGTAAAAAGTAACTCTTTCAAGGACATTTTACCAGCTATTCCCAAAAAGTTGATTCTGTTAATCTGGACGTAACATTTTCAGTGGGAGAAACATTTTGTCACTCATCCGAGTAACTGATTTTCCCCAATCTTATAAAAAGTTAATTTACATAATGACTGATTCCAGTTTCAATCATTATGTAATAATAACTTCCCGCAAATCTGTGAAACTAAATGTAACAAACCTGTTTTGAAAATGTAAGAAGTAGAAAGCGCAGATAATTGTTTGAAAATTTAGGGAGTAAAAGTAAAAAGATGTCAGGAAAAAAAACTACTCAAGTAAAGTAGTCTACTTAAGTACAGAAACAAAGTATTTGTACCTGCTGTCATTTTGTCAGAGGCACCGTCTCAAATCACACCATCCCTCTCACTCTTGGTGCTATACTTCTGTCACAAATCACAACTGACACTCATCTCCACCCACTCCACCCTGACTTGATGCCAGCTTATTGACCATGGGCCCACCACTAGTGGGTGAAATGCGTTGATTGGCAGGCCCATGGTCAATAAAGGGTTAATACTTAATTCCCAAAATCTACTGACATCCCTTTGAAGAGGATTGGACTTGCACATTTTACCTTTGTGACCTGACTCAACACTTTAGGGCACAAACTTGAACTTATCTTTAGCCATATTAGCTACTGCTGCGCAGTTGGCTGGTGGATTTCTTCAGGTGATTAAAGCAAATGTCGACCATTAAATAAACCTGCTGATTTGCATTTGTGAGTAATTAAGGTGACACATTTGAAAATAAAACAAAACAAAAACATGAATACGTGCACATAGGGATGTGCCAGACTACTAGTCTGGTACTAGATAGATAGAGATAGATAAAACTTTATTAATTCCTTGGGTGGGTTCCTTCGGGAAATTCAGTTTCCAATAGCACAGCACCGTCATAGTAGAACGGTAAGGGAAAAGAGAGTACAAATAAAATAAATATAGCATATACACATATATAAATACAAGTATAAATATGGATACATATATAAACATGGGTATAGTTGTCGGTACCAGACTTACTAGTTGTTTATTCTAATTGTTAGAATTTTAATTCATGCCTAACGCCGGTAAATGATTGTGTCCTAAATGTTATGAAGCCATCTGCCAGCAGATTGTTCACATTTTTGAGAAATGTCATAAATTTGTTCATCTCTCTCTGAATGATAGGATGAGGAGTTCAATCAATTGGGTGGGGTTCAGAGTAGAGCTGCTGCTCCTCCACATGAAAAGTAGATGTCTTCTGGGTAAGGTGTTTCAACCGGTTATGTCCTACCAGGAGGAGACCTGTCACAGACCTGGGACACGGGACCAATCGGGAAATTTGTGGTTGTCACGTATTTTTAAACTGTCTGAATTAATACGTTTTTTCGATGTCGTTTTTCATTAAAAGATTCTCAAATTTAACTTAATATCTGGGTATTTCTTAGTTTTAGATTAGTCGGCTAGTCCAAATGTTTTTCCACGGTTTGTCGACTAAGAAACTAGTCACCAGGTCCTATCCTCACGTGTTTTGAACCTCGTACGTGGGACCAACAGTAACTTCTGACCTGAAGACCTAAGTGCTCGGGAAGAAGCACCAAAGTAGAGTAATATGTGACCTCTTGTTAGTGCCAGTTAAAAGTCTTGCCCTCTTGGCTCTTCCCTTTGCTGTGCAATGTTTGGAATGGTTATTGCCAAGCGTTTAATTCTAAAGGAGTGGAAATCGGCCTCCCCTCCCTGCTTCAAGAGGTGGCTTGAGGAGATGGTCTCCTGTTTATATCGGGAAGAAATTCGGTTTTCTACATCTGACTCCATGGAGAAGTTCAGGAAGATATGGGGTCCTTTTATAGATCACATTAAGAAAGACAGTCCATACCCTGGGTCCTGATTACGTTGTTTTAACTATTATTATTCTGAGCTGTTACCCATAACTGTCATGAATTGGCTCTTCCTAGCGTTGGATCTCTGGACTCGATCTTCAAGGTGGATTGGATTCACTGGATTACGAGTTGCTTGACATGTATACTGTTTGTTTCTTTTTTTTTTGAGTGTTTTTTTTTTCTTTTTCTGTCTTGTTGTTTGTGACTGTGTAAAAAAATTTTTTAAACGTGCATACAAAAAAAAAGTCTTGCCGCAGCATTCTGTACAGTCTGAAGGCGATCCAAAGCGGACCATAATAATAATGGTCAGCTTTGTAGACCTCAGCTTCTGTTTTCTTCTGTTGCCAGGTGACAGTCACCTGCAACTCATAACATTATGTATTTATGAAAATTCGCAATTTAAAAAGTACATAGTATTGAGTATAAGATGGTAAAGGAGCATTTTAAATGTTGCTTTGACTGTCTGCCCCGCACAGAAGCATTTTTATTCTAAGAAAAGTTTATGTCCGTCTCTCGCAGGAGCCATCTGTGCCGTTTTCATTTTGGCTAATCATGTAATGTTCTTTCCAAACTTTTCACAGCTGTAAATATAATAATAATAGTATATAAAATTAGTTACAGGATTATTTGTAATTAAATGTTTGGGTTATAAACAGGCCCACAAGAGCAAACTGTTTGCTGGTGTGATGACAACTTCTGTTGGCATTTGGCCATTTATTGAGGTATGTCCATAGAGCGACTGTCAGTTACTAGCATGGATGGTATAAGTCTACATCCTACTGTCTATGGTCTGTAGTGGACACTCCAGGATCTGATTGCCTCCAATTTATTTCCCAAACCCATCATATGTGAATCTTTGCTCTTATCTTTGGTTGCTTCACTTGCTCACCTTGATGTTGGGGAAAGTTTATCACCACTTACTTGACCATGGCAGCGATTACTTTGCCTGTCTGTGACTTTGTATAGTCTCTGTGAATCGGTTCCCGTGTGGCTGTCCCTTTATTGTGTATGAGTCTTCACAGTTCATCAAAAAGTTTTATAAAACTTTTTATTTTATGTAAAACTCTCACAAAAGCACATGCAGACAGATCATTAATACTTGAGCTGCTTGAGAAGCTATTTGGCCTTGTGTACATTTCCACTTACGAAATAAAATTGGGCGATTAAACTGCCTTTCATGGTTACATTTCATGGCCTTAATTTATGATTTATTATATGCTTGATATTCACTTTTTACAAGTATACAGAAAAAAAAAAAATCAGTGCAATGTTTGATTGCAAGGCACACAGGTTATGGCTGCATTACCTATGAACAAAACTTAAAACACTCAAAATATTTTCACAACACTCAGACCGGCAGTCAGAGAATAATCGAAGTGTTTGGATGTTGCGATTTCTTCCTCATTTGCTGCTCAATCTTTAAATCAAACTGCTGTCTTTCTCTGAAAAGCAAACAAACAAATAATTAGTATTTAGCCTTGAAGCTATTCTTTTTAAAAATTGAACATATAAAAGTCTTACCTGTTACTTATACACCGCCCTCTGAGGTACTTTTCTTCTGCTGTTTTTACTGAAATGTTGTCCACCCCAGCAATGGCATAAATAATGGCCTGCACAGGAAGATAAACTCATATCACCGGGACTACAGAAACTGAACTGCATATCAGGAAACATCGCAAACAAAACCTGTGAGCACTCATGCAGCTGTCAGCTCACCTCAGGAAGAAGCACATCCAGAACAAAAGGGACACGATCCATGGATTTCACATCAGCTACGCAGGGGGCGTTGGCCACAGCCGTTGTAAAGAGCTTATTAAGGTAGCAGTAGACTTGGTCAAGTTGATGGTCATCTTCAAGATATATGTTCACCACCCGTCTGCGATTGTCACTTAAAAAGGAGCGAAGCCACCTGGACTTCTCCTGCCCATGGATTACAGCCTGTAGGCAGTGTGATACAATGAGAAGGGATTTATTCAATCAATTCTGGTTTGTTAGGCCAGCACATCTTAGTGTGGCACACCTCAGATGTCAGATTTTAAAAAGAACTACAACTGAAAAAAGTGATAGCTTTCATATGCAAATACTTTCAATGTTCACCCATTTGTTTGTTTAATTTTTGCATGCTGTCTGGCACACTTTTGCATAACTGGTTGAGCTCCTGAAAGTATTGGACATTATGGGGATGAACTTAAATTTTTAAGTATACTAAAATTGAGGTCAGCTTGCACTCATTGTGGCCTCTACCACCCGTACTTTATTCAAACAAATCTCCAAGTATTAACAGACAGACTACTTCTGACCACTTTTCACTGGTCTCATACCAACAGAGCGCTCAATTCAGAAACTTTTAAAAGCATAGGGCACAGAACATAAATGATGGCCAGCTGACTTTAAATGTCTAGTCTTTGATCTTTAATTTCCAGACCTATGTAACTGTGCCAAATGGGGTGCTATGACCAAAGGGGACATGCATTTGCTTCCACACACTGGAAATAAGTTCAAAATTATCATCTGTTTTTATGATCTAGTTGCTGAAATACACATTTGGGATGGTATATGCTGTGAAACCTAATCAAGATTTATTAAAACAAAAACATACAAAAAAACAAACAAACAAAATTTAAAAAATAATAAAAATCTGGATCTCTGAACATAAAAGAAGCACAAAAGGAATTCAGATGAAAGACCCCCAGTGGCTACATGTTTTAAGAAAGCTGGTCATCATGTGTTTTTGTCTCAACTTCCAAGATGGTAACTCCAGTTAAAAGAGGAAGCCATACTCAAGGCATATTTTTGCTCCAAAGACAAGTACATTACATCCATACACTACAAAATGAAAGGTTCCCATGAAGAATAACTGCTGAAAGGCTTTTGTCTGGATGTATTGTAACTTGATTAGTAGGGCAGAACAGGGCTATTCTCTTGCAGCGCCACTTCAGAGTCTTTGTTATTGATTGGTGTTTGGACCTCACCTGGTCTTTTAATATATTGTAATTCAGTACTGTAAAAAAGATGAAAACTGTGGCATGCAAACATGCTTGTGCAGTGGGTGAACTGTGAGACTGTGTGGGTAGGGCAAACCCACAACTTTCTCACGTGGGTCTCAGTTGGGTGTTCCCACACAGGGCTGGCAGCGGTTTTGCTTTTTGGGGCCCCTTCATTAGGTTTTTTGGATGGGCAAACCCACTACCCCACTATGGGGTCAGGTTAGCAGTGAATTGGATCCACCACTGTTCAGTCACTAAATCAAAAACTGAAAAGTTACATAAAACTTTGGTGGCATGAAGAAAAAATAAAAATAAAAATTCAGTTACTCAGAATATTATTTTGCACTGGTATGCAAACTCTACTTTCTGCTTCTGTTTCAGTTTGGGCTGTCCTAAATGATCAAAGCAGCATTCCTTTCTCAACACTGCTGTAACATTTTCATAATTTTAGTAAAGTAACACCAACACTGTAGCTTTTTGAGGAACACAAACAATCACCCCCTAAATCTCTATTGGCCAAGACACTGCTATGCACACTGAACAGTTTCTTGGTATACCAACATTGTATTAAATGGTATGGAAAAAGAACTACACCAGCAGAAAAGCAACAGAATCATTCATACCAAGAGGTGTGCGTCAACCATGTGTTGCTTGACAATGAAATGTACGAGCTTCTCATTTGCACGGTTGTGGGCAGCATGGGTCCGATCTGGCAGCAACCTCTTTGAACACCTTATGTCTTTCTGCTGTTCACTAAAGCTGTCCTCCTTAACATCACATGGCTCCTCCATCGTCGAATCACTGATGATGGTTAGTCTCTCTGAAGCTGCCTTTGGATACTCCCTCCTCACAGGATAACCTAAACCAATTAAGACCAGCGGTCAAGAGCAACATCAGGGTCTAGAAGAATCTGGGGGTGTATTCAACTTTTAAATTCTGTGTTAGCCTCATAATTTGTGATTTCAGGTTAAGGATGAAACTTACTCATATCATGATCAAAGTACTGTATGAAGGAGCCAGAAAATGAGCGACATGCTACAAAGATAAAACACGATTAGTACTGCAGCTAATTCAGTGATATCATCCTCATATTGTTTAAACAACATATGGGTGAACACGAGTGTTTCTGCTTGCTGAGGCATTAAATAGGCAACTCACCAATCCGAAATCTGTAGTCTGTGATGAGATCCAGGGACCATGATATTGCAGCATCATAGGTTTCTTTGGCTTTACGCTGTTTAAAAAAACCAAACAAACAAGGAAGCAAACTAAAAGTTTACCACTGTGTCAAGAGAACATTTTCAGAAATCAGAACATACTCTGTGAGCAATTCTTACCATCAGTTCATTAGCTTCTTCACAGTCAAAAGGCTTCAAGCATTTCAGAGCCACGACAAACCTTTAGAAACACAAACACCCAACTGAAATTTTTGTTTAAATAACATAAAATGTAGCATAACACTACGTAATGTGTATACACTAATCAGCCACTTCAATGGATACAGTTCAAATTCTTAATGCAAATATTTAATTACAAATTGCAAAGGCTCACCAAAAATTGGACATTGATAATTTTGTCAACTTCCAACTGGACAAATAGAAGATTGGAAAAATGACGCCTGGGCTGTTGACCATTATTTGGATGGTATGATCAGAATTTGGCAAAAACAACAATGGCTCAGGCTGCTAGTGGCGTTGAAAGAGTGAGGATTGATATTTTCATGCCACATTTTAGGCCCCTTAGTACTATTTTAGCATTGTTTAAATGCCCCAGCCTATCTGACTATTGTTGCTGACCATGTCCATCCCATTATCCCGTTCAGCAGGATAAAGCACCATGTCGCAAAGCTCAAATAATCTTAAAGTACTTTCTTGAACATGACAATGGGTTCACTGTTCTCAAATGACCTTTGGAATATGGTGTAAAGCAGGGGTCACCAACATGGTGCCCACGGGCACCAGGTAGCCCGCAAGGACCACATGAGTAGCCCGCGGGCCTGTTCTAAAAATAGTTCACTATAACAGCTTACCAGTAAGCTGCATCTATTTTTATGTTTTGCTGCTATTTTTTTAAAATCACAATTGCGTTGGTATCAATTTGTTAGAGATAATATATAAAAAAATGTTTATTAGATATATTAGATCAGCGCTAGCTGGTCTCCACGGAAACAGTTGCCATAATCAGTGTCTTTACATAGATGAATATCATTAATTATTAATGATAACATATAATTAAAGTTAAATTGAGGAAATTTGTAATTTCAGAAGTGTGTGTCAAACTGGTAACCCTTCATATTAATCGGTACACAAGAAGTAGCTCTGACTTTCAAAAAGGGAGATACACATTGTGTCAACCAAGGTGTACTTTGTAAAGTGGCTGGTGAGAGTGTGTGTGTAATATATACATATATATATACATACACATCCTAAAGACACAAGCAAGAACCAACAAAGCAAAGAGAGAAAACATCCTACCCTTTTTTTTTCTCAACGATCGAGTCATCGATGAAGATGATACTGGCTTTTTTGTGCTTTCGGTTCACACTTTTTACCTACAGCAAACAAAACAACAACAAAGAACAAAACAAAAGTGGAGTCAATGATTTTTCATGGGCAATTAATGTCATTTTAACAGTGAAAGCTTTTTTTTAAATTAATTTGATTAATCATTAAGATATATGATGGCAAGCTGACTGACAGCACTTATCAAAAAAGCAATTAAGGCATTGACTCAATTTAAAAAAAAAAGAAGAAAAAAAGAAAAGAAAACATTAACAAGAATCTGCTAAATTGTGTGTTTTACCACATGTCACCATTAAGCACTCACCAATGCAGGCCAGTATGGATAGTTTCTATATTTGTGCCACACAAAGGCTCCTTCTGTAATAGATGGGGGTTCTGAAAGTCAAAACAACAACAAACAAATTAACTCAAAGTGTCCTGGACCGTCACAGACTTCAGTTATCCTCGTGGTATCCCTTACGTTTGTCTGTCCTCATCAGGAAACTTGGGAGCTCTTCCTCCTCCTCCTCCTCATCACTTATCTCATCCTTCTGGTAGGACAAAGTAGGCAGCTGTTCCTCATACTGACTCAGTTCTATTGACAGATCTGAAGACATGGTAGTGTCACCTATTGTGGAGTTAAGAAGAGACAGAATTAGAGTGCACCTGCAGCTCTCCATGCCAATTAAAAGCACAAGAGCAAAAAAATAAATAAAAGTGGCTACACAGAACTGCCTGTGCTTGAGGACATCAATGTTGAACAATACACTACCTTGACTTTCTGCTTCAGACTTCTGCAGTTCAAATCTTGGTCTAGAGCGTGAGGATGACTTCTCTTTATTTAAATTCCCAGTCTCTCTTTTTGGCCTGCCACGCCGGCACTTGACTGGAGGATCATCGGTTTTACCGACGGTCTGCGTTTGCGTCTCTGTCCCTCTTTGTTTAACTGGTCTCTTACGTCTACGTTGAGAGTTTAACTCTGCGGACGATGAATCTACCGCTGTCGTCTACAACAGAACAGAACAAAAGGAAAATGAATTCACTGAAGCTGTGTGGAATTATAAAAATTGATACATTTCACTGGTACACCACACCTTTATCTGAGTGATGAGCTCAGTGTATTGTAGCTCCCCTTGTTTTGCTTCAGGAGGGGAGCCTGAAATGGATGACGGGATGTCAAAGGTGGAGCTGTGGACTGGTGTGGAAGTCAAGCAGGCATCTTGTGCAAGTCTCATTTTCCCCCGTTCATTTTTTGGTGTACTTGTCTCTATTGGAAAGACAAAGCCGCAGTTGCCGCCCCCTGGCACAGGACTTGAATCATCTGTGCCGAGAGACGAAACCGCATCTGAAGCGTCTTTCTTTGGCGATTTCTTTTTAGGTTTCCTTTTTGTTTTCCCAGGTGCACCTGGAAAAATCACAGAGTCATCTTTCTACTGTCATTTTGAGTAAAATTGGGTTTTCATATAAAAAAAAATATGGCTGTCTCAACAACTTTCCAAAATGCAGTTCAGTGTTCTCATTCATGAAGTGTTTGATTACCTTTCATTGCAGTAATACTTGGTGTATTCCTCCCTGTGGAAAGCTTTCCCCGGAGTTCATTGGGTCACAGGAATACCAGCGATCTGACATTAATCGGGGCTTATTTCCATTACTTGGGTGACTTGAAGGTCCGCTGTAGGCGGCAGGGTTGATAAACTGGTAGCCCCAGTAGCTTTATGACTGACTGAAGAAAAGAAAAAAAGAAAAATAGTAAGGTAAGGCGATGTTGCTCAATCGACATACCGTACTTAGCGTTTAGAGCCAAATTCGTCCAAGGCGACAGTACGGCTTACTATGTTCGCAGGTTATTCTTGACATGCGTAGTGAATTAACAAACATACGGAAAAGCTGTTGTCACGGAGACAACGGTGTCCTGAAGCTGGGCAGCTAAGTCCCTATTTTAACGGGAAACTCTTGCATTTATGAATTTAGGTTGGTTTTTTTTAAAAGCATACATGTGCAAACGGCACAGCAAACTATCGAAAGTTTAACGGCGCAGTAACAGCCCAACGCCCAAGATGTGCTGCAGGTCAACTCGATAAGACGGCTCGCTTGCTAACAAGACGTGCTCGTTAGCAAACAGGCGTTAGTAAACTAGCTTCTAACAAATCACAAACACAAACATTCACGGGGGTTTACACAGTTCCGTATTGTACGTATGCGCCACTTGTCACACTGAAGCTATGTCACTATTCCGCCCTTTGTATACTGAAATAACGTTGACGTACGGATCAAGTAAAACGAGCAATGCAATAACTGAACTTCCG
The DNA here is from genome assembly GCA_015108175.1 of Pelvicachromis taeniatus. Classification (NCBI taxonomy): domain Eukaryota; kingdom Metazoa; phylum Chordata; class Actinopteri; order Cichliformes; family Cichlidae; genus Pelvicachromis; species Pelvicachromis taeniatus. Next base: position 10,479 of record VURO01022253.1, read on the forward strand.
CCAAACTACGACGCAAACCCATTAAAAAAAAGCGACTGACTGACCACCTCTGCCCGTGTCAAGCGAAGTAATGAGAAGAGCTACAACTAGCCACTCACCTTAGGAATCCTAAACTCGGTATTTTTGTGTCACTCGCTAGCTTTCAGCTCCAGTTAAGACCCCGGACATAGTTGGTGCTTGTAAACATTTACCGTTAGGCAAAGCTGCACAAAAAAACATTTGCTAACCTCGAAACAAAACCTGCAATCAATAGTGAAAGCAGCACGTCGTGCAGACAATTCCTGTTAACAAATGTTTGTTGTTACTCGCGGACTGTATAACATGCTCAAAGATTTGACGCCACCATCTGGACCGGAGGGCGTGGATTTATGTCTCAAAGAGCGATCAGGTTGTTCACGGATTTAGTGCTGCAGTTGAAGCACAGGATGTGTGCATAACATGCATCAATATACTGTTTAGAAGAGGTTTTAATAGGCTTATACATGGGTAGGAGACAAGAAATAAATAATATAAATAATAATATAATACAAAAAATGCCACCCACTTGGTTTAATTTTGATTTTTCTTAAAACTTCCCCCAGTTTTTGCTGTATTAACACTAAAGCGATATTATCTTCCAATTTCACAATAAGCTACCAAGTTCAATAAATTACATATAAAGTAAAAAGGACAGAGAAAAAAAAAGACCCCTCCGCGAATCGCTACCTTATCGTGGTGGAGGGGTTTGTGTGTCCCAGGGATCCCAGGGGCTATGTTGTCGGGGGGCTATTTATAGTTGTCGGGGGGACAACCAGCAGACCCCATCCACCCCTGGATGGGGTCCGCTGGATGTTGTAGGGCTGTCTTGGTTGACACGCCTCTACAATGTTACGTGGAGATCAGGGGCAGTACCTCCGGATTGGCAGACCGGGGTGGTGGGTCCCATTTTTAAGAAGGGGGACCGGAGGGTGTGTTCCAACTACAGGGGAATCACACTCCTCAGCCTCCCTGGGAAGGTCTATGCCAGGGTGCTTGAAAGGAGAGTTCGTCCGTTAGTCGAACCTCGGATACAGGAGGAACAATGCGGTTTTCGTCCTGGCCGTGGAACACTGGACC
>VURO01022255.1:8742-18913 GCA_015108175.1 Pelvicachromis taeniatus
GTGTTGGCCCTGGTTGCTTCCTTATCACATTAGCAGCTCTGCAGGGCAGCTCATTTCTTGGGCAAGAAAACCATTCAACGTCACAATTTTTTGACATCCATATTTCTTCACTTGCTGTCTGGTGGGCTCGTTCTGGTCCCGGAGCTGGCTGCTGATTGGCTGGTCCCGGAGCTGGCTGCTGACGGGCCGGTCCCGGTGCTGGCTGCTGACGGGCCGGTCCCGGAGCAGGCTGATAGGGTACTTGTCTTCGTTTTGTTACTAAATGGTGCTCAACCTCATCCTCTTCTTCAAAGTTACTGTCAGACTGAATTTCTGAATTTTCAGAAATGTGATCCTCATATTCTGAAACCTCTTCCTTGACATCTTCATCAGAAGCTCCTCTCTCTTCCAAAATCAATCGCAAGGCCTCCGCAGCAGATAATCATTTGGTCATCTCGATCAGTTGTGATAAGGAACAAAGTCTTATTTATAGTATTATGCCCCTAATGTGCACGTGGGACAGGGTATGAGAAAATAACATTTGGATTCCTCAACAAAGAGGGTAAAATGTGCGGGAATGTAAGAGCAGACGGCGTTGATAGTTGAGTTTTCAACAATGTTGCAACTTTGTGCGGGAGCAGCACCAGAAAGGAGGAAGACACAGTGTAGCAACACAAAGTGAAAACGAGCCTCACAGACCCGAACACCATACAACGGTTAAGTAGAGTAACGAAGTATCTGTACTTCTGGCCGTCTGTGTTATGTCAGGTGACGTTAATGCCAAGTTCATCTCAGCGCTTAGGCAGCCCGCTACGTCATGACGCACAGCCGCAGGTTGACGTGCGCGTGCTCGATCGGGAGCTGTACCGTGTAGTTAGGTGAGGAGCGCGCACCTCCGTGCTGCGTTTAACGGTTAAACAGTTTCAAAGTGGGCTCACGGACCGGCGAAGCGACGGTACCGACAGCGGCGGGGCTACGGAGCGTGAGGACAGCCCGGGCCGGAGGACTAGAGCGTCTGCGGTCCTGCCAGCGGAGCTCTCCAGCGGACGGGCTCAGCTTCCCCGCTCAGGTCAGTGCGACCCGCGGCCTCTTCTCCGAGAGTCCGCGGCTCGGGGCCGCTGCTGGGTGTCGGTGTGCGGCGGAAACGGTCCGACCTCCACCCGCAGCGTCTCCTTAAGCTTCCCCCGTGTCCCCCGGAGTGTCGACGTGCCGCTCCGTCCTCCTCTGCGCCCTGCTAGTTAGCTGCAGAGGCTAGGTAGTTAGCCAGGTGTTTAATGGGAGCGAGCGGATGCAGCCAGTAGCATGCTAACTAGCGCTGCGGCAGCGAAGTTTGTTTTCGTGTGGCTCGTTTGTTTGTTTGTAAACATTGCACGGGACACTTTGTTTACCGACTGTCCCGGTGATGGCGGCGGATGTGACGGAGCTCCGAGCCGCTCCTGGCCGGGTTGCCGATGAATGTTCGTTGTTAGCAGGGCGGAGGCCCCGGAGGGTGGGAAGTTTACAGGCTGTTAGCTGCTAGCTGCTACTGCTAGCCTCGGAGTGCAGACTCAGCAGCTGGCCCGGGTCTGCCCGGCTGCTGGTGCCGCTGACGGGGGCAGCTCACGGTCTACTGTCCTCACGATGATTATAAAATCACTCCACTCAACCTTTTATCGCACCCAGAGATTAGTCAGAGCCCACCGACACTCAGGTATAGGTGTGTGTGTGTGTGGACTTGATTAGCTGGTGTCTCTGTCTTCAGCCGTGGACACCACGGCACGTGAGTGAACGCAGTCTTATCTCATTGAGTGATTCTCGCTCCTCTTCAGGATCCTCGCCTTCAGGCCGTGCTCCGCAGCCTGTCCTGTGAGTGTGTCATACCTGAGCTCTCGTGCTGTGTTGGCTGGAGCCACACTGTAGTCTCAGGGGTGTGAAACACACAGTTGACCTGTGTGATTCGTACGGGACGCTTCGAGGCTCCTGGTGAGTGACTCAGCACTGAAGATGCTAACACTGATTTAAAGAAGCTTTTAATTTGAAGGCTCAGGCGCCTGCACAGTTCTAGTGTTAGACAGTGTATGCTCTTTATGTGGACTTTAGTAGAGTACCGTTTATTATTATTATTATTATTATTAATATTATTATCACAAAAGTAAGTGAGGTAACGTGTCTGAGCTCTCCTGCTCACCCTGAAGTAAACATGCGTCTGAGTGGGACACGGCTGGGACGCCGCTCAGTGGACGGCTGCACGTCGTGGAGAGGAAGTCATAGGGCGACGTTGGTGTAGTTTTCTCCTCCTCAGTCAGTGCAAGACGAGGTCTTTGTCGTTTAACTGAGCGAGGAAAGCATTCTTTATGATAAGAAAACGCTGTCTGCGGGGGGGGGGGGCCCGAAGTCAGTCTGCGGGGGGACCCGCGGTCCTGTCACACCTGTGCAGGTGAGCAGATGCGTGTCCTGCAGGTTTCTCCTGGACTCTTCTGTAAAGCGAGCAGGAAGCAGAGCGCCTGAGCTGAAACCAGCTGGCAGGAAGTAGTCAGCTGTTCTGGTTCTGACTTATTTGAAGAAACTGGTCACTAAACTCTCAGCTTTTATTTTGAAATATTTATAGTTTCCTGCTAGCCTACAGCACACACACCAGTACGTACAGGTACGTGTGTGTGCGTGTGCGCGCGCTGAACACACTGTGACCGGCTCCTTATATAGACGGAGAGAACAGAGCTGGCAGCTGATTGGCTGTCAGGTATCAGGAGCTGGTGTCTCGCTAAAGAAGCGAGCTGCAGGTTACTCCGATGTACGGCGAGTTTTTACTGGACGCTCGCTGTGAGCCCGGCTCGCTGTGAGCTCGCTCGCTCGCTGTGAGCCCGGCTCGCTGTGAGCTCGCTCGCTCGCTGTGAGCCCGGCTCGCTGTGAGCTCGCTCGCTCGCTGTGAGCCCGGCTCACTCGCTGCTGCTCCAAATGTCCTAAACTGACTTCTGGCCCTGCTGCTTCCCTCCCAGTCCTCCCAGTCCGACTCTGCATGTCTGATCCAGCTGCTGTAGAACATGTTTTAAGAGCCGCTCATGGTGTGAGGGTTACACACCTGGGATGTGGCCTCAGGTGTGTGTGCCTGTGAAACGTGTGTGTGTGACTCACTGATGTGTTGGTGTGTGCTTGTTTTTTCCTGCAGGGTGTGTGTGTGCGTTCACATCCTGCCTGCAGTGGAGAAACGGCGCCTGGTTCAGCTTCCTGTGTGGGCGGAGTCGAGGCAAACGTCTGAGAAATGTGAAGCTGAAGGATTAGCGGAGCTGTCACTCAAAGCAGTACCACGCCCCCCCGGCACCCCCACTGGCCAAGCAGCACACAGAGTGGAGGTAAACACAGTCGTCCTGTGTGAGACACGAGTACAGCTGCTGCTCTGCCACACGTCAGAGCTTCTGATTCTGGATCAGTTTGTGTTCACCGCGCCACAGTCCAGCTCGGCAGCCATCTTGAAACAGCCCCGGGTGCAGCGGTGGGGCATGTTCACGAGCTCAGCGGGACTCGGATACCTGAGAACCTGCTGATAACACAGCTCAGGAAACGCTGCGCCTCATCCCTCGCTGCCTGCGTTGACCTCTGACCTCCGTGTGCTCTCAGTGTGTTTTATATCTGGCTGTGATTGGCCGCCCTGCTGCGGCTTGTGTAATCCTAATTGTTCCCAGACGCCGACGGCCTGGAAACCAAACTCTCACTGTGGACGCGCGTCTGATTGGCTGAGAGTCCACCTCAGTCACGCTGTGGGCTGTGTTCCTGAGCATGATTGTGTAACGGCGATGACTTTCATACAAAGCGGGTTACATCATCACTGAGGTCATCCTGCAAGGCGGTCCCGCCTCTGTGAGCCGCTTCACGCGGAGCTGATGTTCTATCCAAACCAACTTTATTTACAAAGCACTTTAAAACAGCGTTTCTCTGCGTAGAGCAGGAAGCTGTTCTCACGGAGAAGCTGCTGCTGCAGGATGAAAGGCCCGGCCCGGCGAGCTGACCTGCATCTCACCGTGACCGCCACTTTAAATAAACATCAAATCTCAATACATCAGTAAAATCACTCAAAAAGAAAAGAATCCTCATTAAAATCAGAAAAGTGTCCATGAAGTCAAATAAGTTATTAAACACACTGAGATGAAATTACAGTGCAAGTCTCTCACTGGGTGAGAGTGTGTCTGCGCGCACAGATGCTTTTATTCTCTCCGATCAATAACTGATCATTATCTCATAATCAAAGTCCCCAATCAGCACGTCGCTCACACACGTCCATGTGACCGAGAGCATCCGCCACATCTGTGTCTGCGGGCTGGGGGCCAGCCGAGCACTGAGGTAATGCTGCTGCACCGAGCCTTCATCATGATGTCATCCTCCACCCAAAATGTTAAAAACATGTGTTTCTGCACATGCTTCGTACATGTGGTCAAGAAACACGGGGAGGAGGGCGGCAGTCGAAGAGATGAAGAGCCATCGAAACGAGCCGGCTTAAACTTGCAGTTCCTCTGGCGCCCACAGTGGGGCAGTGTGCACATCAAATGGGGTTACAGGTGTTTGTTTTTGGTCTTATCAGCTGACTTCCCCGTCATATCAGCTGACCCAGGGAGAGGAGCTGCCGTCTGTCAGCTCAATACTGAGGCGAAAACGTGCCGCCCTCATCTGAGGAACAGGAAGCGTGTGGGCCGCGTCCTCGTCGTCTCAGTGTTCAAGCAAAACCAGTGTGACCAATAAGGCGTTCTTCAGGAGGAAGCCTGACCTCAGATCAGCTCTTATATCGTATAAACGTTTACCTCTGCACCTTGGGTGATGAAATATCTGTGTAACCTCTGCAAACCCCTCTAACTGACTTTTATTTTGGAAATCTGACCACCATGCGTGTCGATAACTTCCTGGGGGCTTTTATTTTGATAAGTAATCTGTTGTATTTTTAACCTGACCCCTCTCTCTTCCTGCAGGACCGTCATGCACCTGAAGTCGTACCCGAAGCTCTTGCGCTCAGAGCTGCATCTCGATGCGTCCGGCGTTCAGACGGCGACGCAGCGGAGCACTCTGTTCGTGAGCCAGCAGGGGGGGCTGCTGAGGACGTACACTGGTAACCATGGCAACGTGAGCAGCAGCAGCCGCCTTCCATTCAGCGTAATCTCCACTAATACGCTGCGCTGCCCCGCCAACGCCGTCAGCAGCAGTGTGACATCGCTCCGCCTAAAGGCACCGGCCGGCACCTCGCTACAGCACCGCCCACTGCTGCCGCCGGGCTGCGAGAACAACACGCCCCAACTGTTCCAGACTGCCGCTGAGGATGCCGACGCACCGCTGGATGTCTGGACCGTCATCAAGCCCGGACACGTCCGCGAGAAGATCGCCATCTTTGTCTCAGAGGATGGGGCCGGAGGCGGCGAGTGCGCTGCGAACAGCAGGGACAGGGCACCGTGCCCCAGCTACAGCGTCGTGACGGGGCTGTCGCGAGCCGTCAAGGCGAAAGGCAGCTGGGAGGGAAACGGCACCGCCAAGCGGCGCCGCCGGTCTGGAAGCACCCAAAACCTTCAGCAAGACCATAGAGCTTATGACCTCAGACCTGCTCCGCGGCGCCCTGACTCCACTCAGCCGTGTGGCGATGAGCTGGGGACGGCAGAGGAGGCGGAGCCAAAGGTATCAGTGGTGGAGATGGTGGCGTTTCTGGAGCAGAGAGCAAGTGAGCAGCAACTGGACTCCAAACCTGTGCTCCAGAGGAGCTCCACCACCATCATGCTCTCCAGAGCCCCGCCCCCCGAGCTCAGGGACAGCGTGGAGCTTAGGGGGGAGGAGCCAGAAAGCGTCCGAGTGTCAGACATGGTAGCGAGACTAGAGTCTGAGTGTCTGAGGCGGCGGGCAGAGGGCGACCTGTCGCGGAGCAACAGCCTGAGGAGGTCGGCGGGGCGCATGCTGCTCGTCAGCGCCACAGGTCACGGCGCCACCCCCAGCCAGCCCGCCTCGCCGTCATCACCACCTGGAGCTCAGTGTCTGAGCAGGGAACCAGTCAGCTGTCTTCCTGCCTCAGCGTTGACCGCGCTGGTCAAGTCGGCAGGTATGGAGCGGGAGGTTCATCTTCAAGCCCCGCCCTCTGAGGAGGAGGAGCCCGTGCCTGGCTTATTGTTTTTGTCTCCACCTCCTGAGAAACGGAAGGGCTCCACCCCCTCCCCCACAGACTCGGCACCCCGCCCCCACAGAGCCACCTGTGTGCTTCAGCCTGTTAACCCCTCCCCTTGCATTTCTGACAGCCAATCGGAGAAAACGAGGAGGAGGGGAGCTGAGGGTGCGGGCGTAGTTAGCATCCCAGCCTCGGTGCCTCTGGTGTGGCGTGCGTCGGCGTCGCAGGACTTCCTGGAGAAGCGCCAGCGGCTGCAGCAGCTGCTGGAGCCGCAGCCGTACCTGACGGCGCTGCCACACCACCTGCTCGTCAAGGTCTTCCTGCTGCTGCCGACGCAGAGCCTCGCCGCGCTGAAGTGCGCCTGCAGCTACTTCAAGTTCATCATCGAGAACTACGGCGTGCGGCCTGCAGACTCGCTCTGGGTGTCCGACCCCCGTTACCGTGACGACCCCTGCAAGCAGTGCAAGAAGCGTTACGGACGCGGCGACGTGTCGCTGTGCCGCTGGCACCACAAGCCGTACTGCCAGGCGCTGCCGTATGGCCCGGGGTACTGGATGTGTTGCCATGGCGCCCGCAGGGACACGCCCGGCTGCAATGTGGGTCTCCATGACAACCGCTGGGTGCCAGCTTTCCACAGCATCAACGTGCCCATCTACCGCAGGAGTAACCATGACGACTGATATGTTGTGTGTGTGTGTGTGACGGGCTGCAGCGGCTGTTTGTGTGTGACATCAGCAGCGTCCAATCAGAACGCTTTCACGCAGGAGGCCACGCCTCCAATAAAAAAAAAAAGCAGGCGCGCAGTTTGGCGTCAGCTGGATCTAGGTTAGCGATCAGGGCGAGTGGGCGGGGCTTGAGTCTGACAAACAGCCGTTTTGTGAGTGTAAATAAACAAACCGTGGCCATGACTGATTCTGATTATTGATGGCTGATCGATTAGAAGTGATTTGAGCGTCTCGCTGCGTGTGACGGCGCGCTGGCCTCGCGGCGCCCCCTGCTGCTCGCCCCTCCCCCTCGATATCGCTCAGTGATCAGCTGACGGTTTGGAGGAGTCTCAGCCAGGACTCTTCCTCACTGTCTGGTTCCTGATCGTCGTATTGATGAGGTGAAGTATTGATCATATTTATTCAAATGCCACCTTTATTCATTTAGCTGGTTTTACAAACAGGAACCGTACCTTCAAAATAAAACTGCGAGCCTTCTGACTTCTGCTGTGATGTCACTTCTTTTAATTACAGCTAATTTGAGTCTCGGAGGGACTGATCGATCAAAAGGCCTGAAATCCTGAACTTTATTGATCACGAACGTAAAAAACTAAACGTGGGTTTCCTTCAACTTTTAATTTGAAAACGGGAAGATTAGAAAACTGCTTCATATTTTTGCAGAGATGCATGACCCGATAATCACATATTATTATATATTTACACAGGAAGGGCGGGCCTAACTGGTTAGAAACAGCTGAACTTTCAAAATAAGGGCACGCAGAGTTATCTGAGTCCAGCAGCTGTCTGTCAGAGCAGGTGGTCATCGCACGTCTCGCCTTGTCCCATTTCCTGTCGTCAGAACTTTCAAAAAAGAAAGTTTTGTATTTTTAAACAGATGAAACTTTATTAGTCTGTGACCGTGACGGAAGTCCACCTGACGCCTCCACGTGGGCACCAATCGGGATGGCCAGACTTATCCTCCACCCCCCTCCCTCGGGGGCGGAGCCTAAAACGGCCTTTAGGTTGTGCGTCAGTTTTTAAAGAAACGTTGTTTTACCGCAGAAGAAGTTTATTGACCATCAGCACGTCTTACTGATTGGACCAGATCAGGACAAATTGTGGGCGTGTCCTTGTTTTGACATAAAAAAAAAATAAAATACAAATTTGGCTTCCTGAACGTTTTTCTAGTTTATCTGTCCGTTATCCCCCTTACTGATCGATTAGGTGATTGGGTTATTGATTAAGCTTCATCTTTTTGATTCTGAGGTTCCTGTTGATCACGTGACTGATGGAGGCTGTGAGAAGCGTGAATGGGCGGAGCTTCAGGGGTCGACGACCTTTCTGTGCACCTTGTTTGTTTACATTTGAGTGGTTGTTTCCTGTGCGATCAGCTGATTGATAATCATTGATGAATCGAGGGTGAGCGTGGAGTCGGTGATTGAGTTTTAGAGCGTGTCGTCTGTCTGCTGCATTTTTCTGTGCTTTAATAAAGAGCTTTTCTCACCGTTTCCTGTCTGCGTCCTTCCTTCCACCGCTCGCACGGCAGGAAAAGCAGCATCAGCCCCCGGGGCGCAGCGGGACAGGAAGTCGACTGCTTTTAGGTGGCAGACGGCGCTGCAGAAACAAGAGTTCCTACACGACGTCCTTACGTCTCTATTTGTTTTCTACTTTGAATCATTTTTTGTCGTTATTGTGCTGACGCGGCGTGGTCTCTAACACCAGCGTTAACGCGTCACTCGACCTTCTCAGGCCACGCGGAGCATCCAGGAGGCGTTCAGGGAAAGAAACTCAAACGTTCAATTCGCACAGAAAAAGTTGTTTTAATGACCGACTGAAGCGCAGCGTGCTCCTGTCCAAAGCACTTACAGGAAGTGGACTCGACCCGCTCCAGGTGACTTCTGTCACTGAAGCCTCAACAAACGTGAGAGGTGCAGGAGCCGTGGCTGCGCCGCTGATGACGACGATGAAGGTGAGGAGCTGTTGTCCAACGTGTTTTCAGCTGTCCACAACTATTTGACCACAGGAGCAAAGTGGCCATGTGACCCTGTCGCTGTGATGTCACACGGACCTTGTGACCTCACACAGAGCCTCCAGCAGCTGAAAGTAGTTGTACTTGATGTCGTAGTCCATGTCGTACCAGAAGTTCACTGCAGACACAACGGTAGCGGACATGTTGATCACACGATCTGATCGATGTAACGTTGAAAACAGCGTGGTGCGTTCAGGTACCTGCGATGCAGCCATGTGACTGCTGTACATGGTGGAACCACAGCGACGGCAGGTACAGCATCTCTCCGGCCTTCACACTGCAGCGGAGCGGCCGCGCCTGCCGGTACTCTGGGTACCGCTCCAGGTCCGGATTCAGCGGGTCCACAGGGATCCACGGGACCTGGGAGTGGGAGTGGGAGTCATGGAGGCCTGCGGTTTGAAATGAAGTGCTGAGATTTACAAGAAAACCTGAATGCACCATGTCCGAGTCGCTCTGATCGATGACCTCAAACTCGCCGTCGTCTCGCTGATGGTAAACGGCAGGCTGGTACAAACCTGTGGAGATAGTTACCATGGTTACCATCGGTGAGTGGTTATTGCTGTAGAGAAGACCTGGTGGTTGCCATGGTTACCATAGGGGATGAAGGGGCGGTCTGTGGGCGGCATCAAGATGAAGCGTTTCTCTCCAGAGACAACGCAGTAAAGATTCTCGTAGTGATCTTTGTGCACTGAAACACGAGAACACACATCAGCACGCCGCGACACACACTCGTGTGTGTGTGTGTGTGTGAGTGTGAGACCGAGACCGAGGCTTGGGACTCACTGGAGGTGATGGCGTTCGCCTCTCCAAGCCAAAAATTCACAGCGTCCGGTAACTTTCCTGAAAGGAGAAAACGAGGGTAACAGTAAGATCAGCTGGTTGTCAAACTGTGGGGCTGGGCCCCTCCTGGGTCACCGAGTCACTGCGGCAGGGACGAGGGGAGGAGAAACATGGAGGGCGGGAAAGCCTGCTCGCTGTCGCGTCAGTGATGAACGAGAGAACCTTATGAAGTTGTTTTTAACAAAAATGGAAACCTCCAACCGACACAGCTCAGGTACAAACGCTTGAGCTTATTACAGGCGCTGCTGTCATGTGACTGAAGCGTCAGCTAATCAGAACCAGCTTCACTCTGTGGACAACGATGTCAACACGTCCTTCTGCCTCTGTAATGAAGACCAAAGCTGCTCCACTGATCTGTTGACTTACTACTTGATTTTAATTTCTCTCAGTAATTATTGTAACAATAATTATTGTTACAATAATCGAATTTCCCAGTGAAGGTTACACATGATCTTCTTCTGGCCTCTGACAGTGGACTCATCTCTGTGCTGGTCCTGCTGGACCTCAGTGCAG
>VURO01022256.1:0-12501 GCA_015108175.1 Pelvicachromis taeniatus
TCACTCGGTCAGCTGTTTCCAATCAGCCGTCATCTACAACCAGCGGCATTTAAGCTGGATGCAGCGACCATTGAAGTGGGATTATTACACTGAACTGGAACTGTCGGCTAGCAAACCTGCTAACTGTGATATTCTGATCTTTTACTTCCTCTGCTGGAGAGTCGGGCGGAGAGAAGTTTCGGGGAGCACCACTCGTGCACTGGGCTACCACAGACAAGGAGACACTTGGGAGCAAAGGAGGAGCACAATTGGGAACTGCATTATTTGTGAACTGTTGGAATATGTTTTGGAGCACTGTAAGTAAACACACTGTCTTTTCACCTCAGTCTAAAAACCGCACCTGGGTCCTCTTTTCCTCTCACTTCCACGACAATTCCGTCTGAGAAGGGAATACGAGCCGGTCTCCAACAACCGCTGGTCTCTTTTAAACGCCGGACCGGCCGGATATTTTTTTTTAATAAGCGCCTGGGCTACAATTGGAAGATATACGGTACTCTTTTTCTTTTTGGATGACAACAGCAATTGTCTAGAGTTTTACTACTAAGTGAAAAATGCAGCGTTCTTCTCTGTACAGAAATATATCTGAAAATGTGTGCAACATTCAAAATATTCACCCACAGCAGGTATTGATGACGATAATGCGTGCCAAGTGACTCACTGGGCAAGATAGGATGATGGAGCAGACTTAATATTAGTGATAATTAAGATAAATTTAACGTTGGCAAAGGACAGCGCATAAGCCATAAAATTTGTATCAGAGAGCACTCACTTTATTTTGTTAGTCTTTATGCTGTGGTTGCACAAGTAGGAAAATGATTTACTAGCTTTCACGCTCACCCTTTTTTTTTTTCAATTAAATCTGCACTGGACTTAAGAATGCAACCGACCAGACTGTCATCAAGACTCTTCAGTAGACTGGATTTACTAACTGGATCAATACAATTTCATCAAGTCGGAGCCATATATCGCCCTATTTGGTCATGTAAGCCATGCTAGAGTTAGCAGTACTTAGTGAGATGACAAGCTCTTAGGGCAGAACAAGGAGATTAAGGGTCAGAAACAGATGTGAAGACAGAGTAAAAGAGTTTGTCCAAGGATATAAAAGAGAAAGAGCTGGGAAAGATAAGAAGGGGCCTTGACTGGGGGCAAATGGATGACGCTCATATAAAGGGCGATTTGTCTTACAGAGGATCTAAGGATGAGGACAAAGACAACAACAATAGGTTGTATCTTCTTTTATGGGATCTTGAGTATGGGAAACTGAGTGCCATATATGGAGGCAAAAGAACATTCAATACATGAGTGTTATTTTTAAAGTTTGGGCCTTGATATCGGTGGATTAATTTACAGGTGAACAAGCAGAGGTTGGAAAACGAGCTTTAAGGTCAGTAGAAAGAGGGTACGCTCGTTCCTGTGATAAAGACTTGCTGCTGAAAATGAAACAAGATTGTTCACAGATCTCTAGAGAGAGCTATAATGTTACAGTTGCAGATATGGAATGAGGAGAGGTTGGAGAAATTAATCTATAAAGATCAGTGTTGCCGTTTCATTTCATTGACTTTTCTTGTTTCATTGACTTTGACTCAACTCTGTGAAAAAAAAGTCCATAACCTGCTGTCTTAAAATAGGAACAGCTTTTCACTGTGTTGATGAATCCTGAACCTGCAGTCCAAAGAGCAGCTTCCAGAGGCCGACTCGACTGTCTGCCATGGAAACTTCAAAAAGACTTCTCCCTCACTTAAATGGAAGCTCCGGCTTGTTGCTATTATCAACCTTTGGCAAGTCAGGTTTTTAATTATAAATTAATTTCAAAAGGGCTTAAGATGTCTCGCCAAAGCAGTTGGGGTTTTTTTTTAAAAGGCATTTTTTTCTTTCTTTAAAGTTTGTCCCCAGCTCACTATTAGATTAAAACCTGCATAGTTCTCTTTTGTCGAGAATGTGAATTGCTGGCCGGTTTTGGTGGTCTAATCAAAAGTGTTGGGCAGGCTATGTGCTTTTTGGGCAGTCCCAGTCACTGTAACTGACAGGCTACCAAAGACTCTTTGGCAGGTCCACTCACCCATTCACAGCAGTTCTAAGACAGTCGACAGCCTGGGAAACAAAATTGCCGTCTTGCTTTGTGATGATAAGAAGCAAATCACATCAGACAGCATGGAAAGTCTGATTGTGCTTTTTTTTTCCCAGTTTCTTGGAATAATTTTCTTCCTATACATTTACTTTGATGTGTCACATTCTGTGAGTTTCTTGGAATAAAGGCAACAGTACAATGATAGAAGTTAGTTTTTTTTTTCCTTCTGCAAAAGGAAGGTGCAGAAAGGGCACTTTGTGTCCTTTCCTGATTTCATGCTTCAACTCTTTCTGCCACTCTATTTAAAAAAAAAAAAAGTTCATTAATAGACTATAAAAATGTTCTCGCCATCTTAATTCATCTTCATAGAGGGATTAAAAAAACTGCAAGAGCAATAAAAGCTTGTGGCGGAAAAGACTGAAGATGTGTTGGATACAATGGTAGAAAATTGATTTATCCAATGTCTCAGTGGGATTTCATTGAATTGTTCTATTTAGAAAGAACAGGGGGGGAAAAATGGATGAGCTTTATTGGAGAGGGGTTTCTGCTGAGATTTATCCCTCCCTTTATAACCCTCCCTCCAAGTTTTCTCTTCATACACAGTGAGAGTTTGCTCATTCATGGAATCTCTCGCTCATTCTCTCCCTTAATGCTCCTGCGCATTTCTGATTATAGCATCTACATTCTAACAGAATACTAATCGAGCAAGTAAATGGTAACACGTTACTCTGAGTGAAGATCAAGACCTCAGCTAATTTGGTTTAGCATCCGAGTGGAACAGAGTTTAATAGGTCTCAAGTACAACATTCCATATACAGAATTAAAAAAAAGACACAGTGGTTATGGATCCAATGTATCCATATATGGCAGTGTATGAAATACACATGGGTAACATCGTTCTGATAACTTGCATGCCACTGAGAACAATAAATGTTTATCTGAACCACATAGCACCCACTGGGGTTAGGGGTAGTGTTTGGGCCCGTTATTGAATTTTCACCTGTTTGAACTCCACAATGGAAAAGCTTTTCAGAGAAGGGACTTTGTTTGAAAGTAACATTGTGTAGTTTCTGAAAGGTTGGTGATTTAACATATGGCTAAAGCACAGCCCTAAACCTTACTCGTAGATGCGGTGATCTTATAACTGAACGACCGTAGGGCAAAGATAATCGGAAGAGACTTGGTCTGAACGGTGGTATCTTTGCTTTTTAGCATGTGGCCAAAACCTTACCCTGACCCTACACCGGTTCACTGGTGACCTGGTAAATGTTGTTCAAAGATTAAGGATTGTTCATGTAGTCAATAGTCTAAGTAATCACAGACACCAACAAAAAAAGACTTTTTTTCTTGACTTGAGCTCTGTTCACTGAACTGCATTGATGTCACAAATCCCTTAGATGTAGAATAAATTGGCAACCACTTTTCCCCTCTCACTGAGATAATGATTAATGATTTTATGATGACTTAATTACTCCAAGGCATAATGACCAGCAGCATGATGGCATAAGAGCTTACGTGATCGTGCCTATCCATTAAATTTTATACCAGTCAGGGAAGAATTTAATTGCACATGGCCTACAACCAGTGTTAGATTGTGTCCTTTTGCTCTATGTGTCAGAAATTTGGTCTGCTCTGCCAGAGAACAGAGCTATAAAACAGTGGACCCATTTTTTTTCCCTTCAGATGCCTCCTAAAAACACTCTGGACAGACACATTTATGTATTCAGTTCATTAAGAGATTCACCCAACACGGCCAAAATCTATTAGCATTTGGCTTGTGGGTGGTGTTCATTTTATTTCTAACTTAGCATCATTTTAAACCTTGGATACCTAATCACTGTGCACATTACATTTATAATTACATCTTCCTCATAGTGCCATTTGGTGCTGCTAAACTGTCAAGTGATTAATTGTTTTTGACAGCACATTCAAAGGTCCTCAGCAATCCATGGAGTGACCCCCAGAACGATAATTTGCAACTGTAGGGATATTCTTGGACACTGTTTGACATTTGATTCTTATATTCATCACCAAGCTATCATCCTAATATAATGAGTTCTGTCGTCATAATAGTGGAAGAAAGGACATTCCCCTTGTCACGGACCCTTCTTTTTCATTCATGTGCCATAATCCCTTATGAGTATAGTTTCCAAAGGTTAGCTCTGCTGATATCAAAATAAAATCCACAGCACCAAAGGAAACTTCAGCTGGCACAAAAACAATTATAGCTGCTATTTTAAATGGGAACAGAAAGATACAGTCATATGTTTAGTTATTTTTTTTTTATTATTTAGTCTGTCACTAGATTTATTTCTTTGGAATTTGTTTTTCTTTACCCAATGCATAGAAGGGTGACTGATTAAAGCAAAACCATGATTGATTATCCCCTATACTAAGGTGGATCTGGATGGTATAAATGCTGTGGTAGGATTTTGGTTAAGTGAACAAGTTGATCCAAACAATGTTATCAGAGAGTTAAACTGCTTAGATTGATGGTGGCTTTTTCTTTGTTGCACCTTTGTAGTTACTTATAAATTGTCTCAATTATCATGTTGAGAGAAGATTAAATAGGTGATGAGAAGATGTTGTTTAATTAGCAAATGGTAATTTGAACAATCCCCAAGATGATTTATGATTTTCGATCCAACCGAAAGACTTGACAAATTTGTGCTAATGCCTTGGTAATTTTTTAACATTATAATGTATAAAGTAATTTATATATTGCAAACTGCAGTGTTTTCTTTTTCAGCCACTCTGTTGTGGATTTAGTAGTGTCCTCTGGGTGATTGTACAGTTCACCCAATGGCTCAAATTCGGCCGTAGTTTCTGATCACATTTGATTGATGTGAATATGGTAACACAGCATCCAGCTAGAGACTATGTCTATATATAGAAATAACACAACTCATGATATATAGTGTTTTAGAAACATCTAACTCATCAAATAGGTTTAAGTGAACAAAAAGAGCATGATCATGTATTTTTTTTTAATCATTAACCAAAATGCAAGCTAGTTTTATAAACCTAATCAAGTAGTTTTTATGTCTATGGCTAACCAGTAAATTAAAGTACAAAACAAATGAAAATTAAATGAACCCTTGAGTAAAATTGCAAATCACAAAGTTCTAGACTGGATGCTGAAACAAAGCCCTTTTTCCAGTAGTACTATAGTGCTCTAGGAACATACAGGTAAAAGCTAGACGTTCCCCAGTCTGTGCAATGGCCAACTCTGACCAAAATATTTAGGTCTGAGCTGTGCCACAGATTAAACAGACTTCATAAGTCGCTAAAATGGGATTTTTTCCCTCTTCAGCCAGTATTCCCATGGCTTTTAGTCTCTAAAGGTTAGTTAATGGTTTGCCGGATAAGTCTACTACAATAAAACAGTAGATTTCTTCAGTACTATAGTGTATCCTATTGCTAATATTAGTTTGCCTAATGCATGTGCTGTACTTGGCAGGGTGATAATTATCCCTCCATTACTTAGGATTGCTGTCATTACATTCAATGCTGTCACACTTGTTGTGCCTCTTGTAGGGATCATACGCTGTAACATCACATACAAACATCTGAAAGACAAGATGATGCCAGAGCCTCTGTGACATAAGTTTTTCTATTCAATATATTCAAGTTTCATTCCAAATATTCTGTCATTCCACATACTTGTTTCATCCCAGATAACTGGAATTAACTGTATTTATTATTATTATTTTGTTATTTTAAATACGTCCAACAATGAAGGCTCACTAATGTGTAATGTCTAACTATTTATTTCCAGCAAAAGAAAAAAAAAAAAACCCTCAAATTATCCATTTCAAGTCATTGCCTATCAGCTGTCGACAGAGATGCCTTGCTTTTACTAGAAGAAATCCTGGTTGTTTCCGCTGATTTCTCGAAAGGCTATAAGCTGCCAGAGATTTGAAAAGCTCACAGGTGTGATTGTGTTGTGTTTAAGGCTTGCTCCTCACTCAAGCAAAGGAGACAAAGCGAGTGGCTCTTGGCACGCACAAACCTTCCCACTCAGCGTGCCCTCCAAGTCTTTAGCAGTTAGCACATTCAGGCCTCAGCGTTCTCTACCTGTGTTGGCCTCTCTGTGTGAGTGAGAACAATAGCTGTCTGGAAATAGTGTCTCCCTCTTGCTTCATGTCCTTGGCTTCATGCTGACAGCAACAGAAACTATGTCATCTTTGCATGGCAGCAGATTGCAGGTAACAGTAGTTATAGCTGGGCTGGAGCAACTAGTCTCCCAATGCTTAATAGGATACATTATTCACACTTGCCTTTTACACTGATCACATTAGCATAAATGGAGGTGTTGGAAACCATTTCTGTTTATTCTGGGCTTTAAATATGTTGAAGATGTTGCTACATCTCAGCATTTCCCTTGTTTAAAGGTTAATGACTAAGAATACAAAGACTTCAACTATTTCAAGGACAACTGCAGATATAATGAGAGGTGTTTACCACACTTCATCTAAAATTCCCATCTTCAGAATAATCAAAATAACATAAAATATAAGATATAACAGAGTTATAGAGGACAGCTTATGTCACACTGAATGATTTATGACCCCCCTATGATTTATGTCATAAAACTTTATGGCCGGATGGGGGGAGGGGTGAATTACTTCCTGTCATAAAAGACCAAAGTACTTCTTGTCATATAAAAGATCAAAGTACTTCCTATCATAAAATCTTTATGTCATCAACATGATTCCTGAGAGGTGACGCAACACATGTATTCTGTTGAGTCAGCCAGGGGTGTCAGAGTGACGTAGCAGATTTTTTTCCAAGAAGTCAGCCAGGGGTGTCAGATGGCAGCGTCTGTAATGGAGAGAGGGAATGATCAAAACAGTTTGAATCCTACAAATTCTGATTAGTACAGAGTTTAAATGTTTTTTTAGTAATAATATTATAGGCTGACCCTTGAATAAAATCTGCTGTGTCACTCTGACACCCCTGGCTGACTCAACAGAAAACATGTGTTGCATCACCTCGCCCCCCTCCCTCTCTCAGGACTGTCATAAATCTTGTTGATGACTTAAAGTTTTTATGACAGGAAGTACTTTGATCTTTTATATGACAGGAAGTACTTTGATCTTTTATGACAGGAAGTAATTTACCCCTACCCCCTATACGGCCATAAAGTTTTATGACAGGAAGTGGGGGTTCATAAATCATTCAGTGTGACATAAGTCATCCTCTTTAACTCTCTCTGATATATTCTGTTTTCAGTTAAAGCCATTATGATTGTGAAGCCTGACAAATTATACGTAGATCAGGAAGGTTGAAGGTTCTCAGTCATCCAGGTCATCGTAGTCTAAGGAGCTTAGGAAAGAAAAAAGCATCTGGACTTCTTTAAGTTGCTTGAAGACATTTTGCCTCTCATCCGAGAAGCTTCTTCGGTTCTAAGGTCAAATGGTGGTTAGTCCCAGATTTAAGCCTTATGGGAGTAGCCCCCCGAGAGGGACAATGGACCCCCTAATGATCCTCTATCTATTCACAAGAGCTGAGGTGTGAAAACAGGTGCAGGTCACAATCCGCCAAGGTTTCGAGTGAAACCCATTGTGAAACTGGCCTCACCCTATCATGAGAATTCCTGAGGTCAGAAGGTCCAGGATGTGCGTGGGCGATAAAGAAGGAGTGAAAGAAGCCATCTATGTCCACTGTGAATGGCCATCTTTCAACAGAGGCAGTGGATTACGACACCAACTGTCTGCCATCTATAATCCAGTTTTGAGATCCCCTCCCAGACGCCTTAACGCACATCCTGGACCTTCTGACCTCAGGAATTCACATGATAGGGTGGGGCAAGGTTTCACAATTGTTTCACCCGAAACCTTGGCTGATTGTGACCTGCACCCGTTTTCACAACTCGGCTCTTCTGAATAGGCAGAGGATCATTAGGCGGTCCATTGTCCCTCTGGGGGGCTACTCCCATAAGGCTTAAATCTGGGACTCTCCACCATTTGACCTTAGAACTGAAGAAGTTTCTCAGATGAGAGGTGAAACGTCTTCAAGCAACTTAAAGTAATCCAGATGCTTTTTTTTTTTCCTAAGCTCCTTAGACTATAGATCAGGATATTAGGTAGGTTAGGTTGGTTGACTTTTTGGTTGAAGTTTTTAACATTTGGGACTAGGGTTCAACGCCCACATAGAATAATCATTGTTACACTTTATATTTTTCTTTCTTTGAAGTTTAGTTTTTACTCATCACTAGTATTTGGGTAGCACAAGATTTACAAGTTTAAATATATAAGAACATGTTGAAATCTGCATAAATAGCATAAAAAGCGAACACATGTTGATTTAAAAAGTGTTTGATACCTCACAAGCAAACATAATCGAGCAGGAAATACACTCAGCGGTAGGTACACCTGTTCATTTAATTTTTAATGTAGTTATCTAATCAGCCAATTCCCATGATTGGGAACCAACTCAATGCATTTAGGCATGTAGACATGATCAAAAGGACCTGCTTAAGTTCAAACCAGGTATCAGAATGTGGAAGAAAGTTAACGTAAGTGACTTTGAATGCAGTGCAGTTGCTGGTGTCAGATTGGCTGAGCCGAGTGTTTCAGAATCTGCTGTTTTACCTGGATTTTCATCGATCGTGTTTACAGCAAATGGTCCAAAAAAGAGAACATTTCTAGTAGGCTAGATTTCATTGGGTTAAATTGCCTTGTTGATGTCTGAAGTCAGAAGAGAAAATTCCAACAGTAACTGAAATAACCACTAGTTACATCCATGGTATGCAGAAAAGTATCTGAATGCACAATATATCAAATCTTGAAAAACAAGGGTTAACACAGAAACAGACTACACCAGGTGCCTGTCAGGTAAAAAGAGAAAATTGAGGATAACATTTGTACTGGATAACTAAACTTGGACAGTAGAAGATTGGAAAAATGTTGCCTGGTCTGATGAGTCTCGATTTCTGCAGTGACATTTAGACAGTAGGGTCAGAATATGGCATAAACAACAGGAAACATGGATCCACCCTGTCTATCAGAGGTTCTGACTGTAGGGTGGTAGAGTAATGCTCTATTCTGTTGGCCCATTTTGGACATTTTGAGGGTGGCTGTAGCTCAGTTGGTAGAGCAGGTCAGCTACTAATTGGAAGGTTAGTGGTTCAATCCCTGGCTCCCCTAGTCTGCATGCCAAATATCCTTGGGCAAGATACTAACACCAAGTTGCCCCCCGATGCATCCATCGGAGTGTGAATGCGTATGAATGTTAGTTAGCACTAAGTATAGAATAAAGTGCTTGTATGAATGGGTGTGATTGGGTGAATGAGGTTGTTGTATAGAGTGCTTTGAGTACTCCAGGAGAGTAGAAAAGCACTATATAAGAATCAGTCCATTTACCACCTAGGTAGGCTGTGACGTTTAAAAAATGCTTGGTAATGAGTATTGCTGCTTGTTATTTCCATCCCTTATGATCACAGTGTACCTATCTTCTGACGGCTGCTTCCAGCCAGATAATATGTTACATCTCAAAGCTCAAATCATCTCAAACTGGTTTCTCGAACATGACAGTGAGTTCATTGCACTCAAATAGCTTTCCACAGTAACCAGATCTCAATCCAGTAGAGCTTTGGGTTGCTGCAAGTTTGTCAATTCACTGTATGCAAATGGATAAAAAAGGAGGCAAGGGTTTCCTTTTTCATATTCCCCTTGCTGTCTCTACTTATCAACAAGTTTGACTTTTATGTAAAAGTATATAAATCAGTTAACGAATCCAAATATATACAGGAATTACAGAAAACTGGCTCTCTGCTTTTGTATTTATAGTAGAGGAAAGCTTGCACAAAGTGTTCGATCAGTATTAGTTGTTAGATGACTTGATATGGGATAATCGTTTAGAAGGCCAGATATTTTTACATTTTTGAACAGTAACACATATTCAGTTGTGCTGAAGCTCCCTCAGTGCTTCAGACAGATGCTGCTATATTCTTCCCTAAACTTTACAAAGTGTAAATGTTTGAAATCTGACAAGCACTTATTTAATGCAGTAAAAATGCAATATGACAGCTTAGAAAAGTGTTATTTGCCACTGTGATGAGTTTAAAGACAGATCATGTTATTAAATAACATTAGCCTGTCTTAGCAATGTATTTGTAACAGTGCAAAGAGCTGCCTTTTGCTCCGTGGAATATTATGACAGCCCACACTACACCAGTCAGGTTGTCTTGACACCCACAAATTTGTCTTCCATAAAATGTGATTAGATTATTATTCAGCAGTAGCAGTATGCACTGATTAAAACTGACTAGACATTAAAATAGCACCTAATAACGCAAAAGAAGGCATCATCAATTTTGTCAAAAATAAATAAAGTATAAACTTAGCCGTGTGCCGTCACGGTCTTTGTGCAAACACAACCTGTTGCTAAAAACACACTCGGAATGACTTTCTAAAAGAGTTGCCATAGCAACTCCATAATGGTGACAAAGTAATTCCACGTTGTGTATTACAGTTTAGGGGCAATGTGGACCCCGACACAAAAAGAAGAGCTGAAAGCGACATTACTGCCGTTTTGTATCATCTCTGTTCAGGTTTCACATCAAGGTGATATTATGCAACCCGTTTCCTAGGGCTCTTCTTTTCTCAGCCTCCTTTGTGCTTATTATGGGAAACTTTTCTCACTGTTTTTGTTCCCTTAAGGTTAGCCGTGAGCGAAGTGGCTTTGCTTGATGCTAAGTGTTCTCCTTCTGGAAATATACTGATGTGTTGGCAAGCCAAATGTAATTTTAGATTGCTTTGGAAATGCAAAGGCGAGATGAAGTCTATCAGGGTGTTAAAAGATTCCTGCAACCGTACTTCAACAGCGATTTGAACTTAAGCAGTGTAACTGTATGAATTAGGCACACACCAGATTATCCCCTGAGCAAAAGTCTGTACTCTTTCATATTTTTTATCTTAACTGACTGTTGTGCAATCACAACTCTTCAATCAAAATACAATCTTGCCCCCCTCCCCACCCCAATCTTTGACTCTTCTTTGAATTTGTGAACACTTAGTTGCTTAGCTTCCCATCTAATCTTTCCATCATTCTAGCTTAGCTTGTGTTTGGGAAGGACGTATGCTTCTGAACATTTAATGTTTATTGCCCCCCCCCACCACCTATACATTTGGTAATGTCTGTTCCTTTGCACACAGCAAGATAAGTAAATCCCTGCTGCCTTTTTCACTTCCTGTAAAGATATCTAGAGCATCTGTTTGAACACACCTCTCCATTAGCATCACAGGGTGACAACTAAACCTTGTGGCTAAGTT
This sequence comes from Pelvicachromis taeniatus, assembly GCA_015108175.1. Lineage (NCBI taxonomy): Eukaryota > Metazoa > Chordata > Actinopteri > Cichliformes > Cichlidae > Pelvicachromis > Pelvicachromis taeniatus. The sequence continues at coordinate 11,347 of VURO01022256.1, forward strand.
GAACAGTGTGTGTGTTTGTTATAGAGCTTTCAAGGTGTGATAAAATGATATCAAGAAAAACAGGCTGCCCAAAAGGCTTCCACTGAGGTTCATGCTAACAGTAATAAAAGACTCAAATACTCACAGCCAGCACATACTTTGTGTGATTCCTAAGTCACAGAATTAGGGCTGTCATTTGGACCGAATTGCGAGGAGTAGCTGGTGTTTATGAAGTGAGGTGACTTCTAAAGATGCAGAACTTATCCTGGATAGCTGATCAAATACTGTATTGGACTGCAGGTATTTTATTCTTGTTATTATTCTCTGCTTTGCCTTTGCTGAACATGCCATTTTAGCTTTAGATGAAGTATTTTGGCCTTGGTAGCTGAAGTTCTTGCACTTACTGGTGGTTTATAAAATTAATAACTGCTATTGACTATATAGGCCATAGTTCATTTTTCAGAAAAATCCCTAAAACCACAAATGATCTGTTCCATTCATTTAGCGCTATATTTTAGAGCATCAAACCTTATTCTGTAGCTAGGAACTTCGTCAAATTTCGTCAAATTTAGAGGACGTGACTGCTGCATCATTGTGATATCACCACCACTCACTAAATCTTTTGATGGCCAATTAAACGAGGGATCACTTCAGAAGCTTTTATGTGCTCATGGCCAAGGTTCTCATGGAAAAGGGTGAATTGTCCACTTTGAGTAAAGGATGAGTATGTTGTATCTTGAAGTTGTGTTCACGAGTGGGGGAAGAGTGGAGCTAAAAGTGCATTTATATCAATGCAGACAGTGTCGGTCTCTTGTGGGCAGGTAATGCTGTCTGTTTCCTGTTTGATCAGCACTTCTATTTTCACCTATGACTGAAATAAGTTTTCTCCAAAGGGTGCCTGGGCTCATCCATAGAAACTCAAAGTAGATCTCAATTGGCCCCTTTATTTGTCACGTGCAATGTTACACGCGGAATTGGACCCCTTCCGACCATACATATATTGCACAAGCATCACATTGGGAAGACAGGTCAGACAGAGAGGTAGGATGGTAAGAAATCAATGAAATACACAATACATGAGGAGAGAGGAGAAAAAAAGACTCCACCCAGACTGAGCTCCCAGGAGGAGAGCAGTTTGGGAACAGAAAAAAAGCACCTCAGCACATGAATCTTCAC
>VURO01022259.1:0-18309 GCA_015108175.1 Pelvicachromis taeniatus
GAGTCCTTTGCTGTTCTTCTCTTCATTTGTTTTTGTTTTTTGTTTTGTTTTTTGGTAAACTAACTGACACTAAACAATCTAAAACACAAAATGAAAAAAACTATAAAACATAACTGACTGACTGGGACGTGCTATAGCTCAAAATGTATGACTGCCACTGTGGATTCTCTATTCTCCAGGTCAACAAATTAATGAGCTTTCCATCTGCGCTACAGCACACAGCTTGCTGTTGGTTTGTTAAAACACATTGTTCACCCTCACCTTTTAATACCATTTGTCATCCCCATCTCTTTGTTTGTTTAGCTGCTGGAGGATGTCCATCATCTGAGTGCTTCATTTAGGTCGCTCGTCAAGCCAACTGACTTTATTGTCATTTGAAACGAGACAATGTTCCTCCTAGCCTGTGATGTTACATATACGGTAACAGACAATCAAGGAACTACACAAAGTGCAAGTGTGCAAAAATTGCAAATAACGCTACAATACCAGACAGATCAGAATGATTCAGACAGGTTGTTACACTCTAACCCGACTTTGATGCTTGTTGCCAAACTCATTTTACATCGCAGGCCATATACAGCTCACTTTGATCTTATGTTGACCTGTGAAACTGATTTCTGTTGGGATAAAGAAGTTTTACTACACTTTTAATCATTAAGATGTCCTAATACAAGACAAAGAAGCACAATTTCAACAGTATGCCTGTTTTTCTACATCAGAGGTCACCAACATGGTGCCCGTGGTTTTGTTGCTATTTTTTTAAAAATCACAATTGCATTGGTGTCAATTTGTTAGAGATAATATATTAAAAAAAAATTTATTATTAAATATTAGATCAGCGCTAGCTGGTCTCCACGGAAACAGTTGCCATAATCAATGTCTTTACATAGATGAATATCATTCATGATTAATGATAACATATAATAAAAGTTAAATTGAGGAAATGTGTTATTTGAGAAGTGTGTGTCAAACTGGTAGCCCTTCACATTAATCAGTACCCAAGAAGTAGCTCTCACTTTAAAAAGGTTGGTGACCCCTGTTCTACATTATAAAGAACAACTGAGCTTAAGTGATAGTCAGTGTGTAAAATAACAGAAATCCATCATTTCATTACTTTGGTGTGTTGTGAATGGCCATGGCAGAGGTGGAGCTGTAAAACTTGTGAAAATAGTTTCAAAATAAATGTTCTTTGCATTTTCCAAAGTCATCCAATGGGCCAGATTGGAGTCTTTACTGGGCCGATCCTGGCCCGAGGGCCTTATATTTGATACCTCGACGGTGTGGTGTTGTCTTAAATCAAACACGTGTGCACTTTGTGGAAATTATGGCACAACATGTTGTGTCTTGGAACACACTTAATATTACGTAATGTTGTCTACAATCAAGACAGCTTAATTCACGCTTTCCATGACACACATAACACCGGTGTCTAATCGGTGTGGTGCATATTAACATGCACTGCTGTGGTGCATATTATTATAATTGAGAAGTACCCCTCTCTGGACTTCTGCTGTCACATGGGGACTTAATGTCCAGCAATAATGCCGCCCTACAGACATACAGTTGCACCTACAACCACCACAACTATCCATGTGCTGTTGGGTAATGTAAGCCAATCAGCATGCATCAGCTAGCATTTTATGGGTAAACCAACCAAGAAAAGCCAAAAGGACAGAAATTCTGTTTTGTTTGTTAGTACATATTATAGCTATAGACACAAAAAGTAAAAACTTTTTTCAGCTTTTTTCAGCATTGTCTCCTATTCATGGGAGGCTATCTTGAAGGTACCATCTGTTGGCCTCTTCCTGAATGGCAGCCAGTTTCTGAAAGTGTAGGAACTCTGCTAATCCACAGAAATTCCCAGCAGTCAGTCGCAACTGGAGAAGCCTTGCGGATAAGGGTTGTGAAACTCCTTCAGTCACTCTTTTGTGGATTAAACTGCATATTTTGTTGTGAATCTAATCCTGTCAGACAGTACAATGTTGTGCGATTTGTTATGCGGCATCACTATGTAATGGCTTGCAGTAGACTGTCAGGTGTTATTTTAGCCTCGCCCTGTAACCATGAACTTATATAAACCTCCATTAGAAAAAAAAGCCTGTCATGTCCCATGACAGCCTAACCTCAGTTTCAGAAGCCTCCAGGAAAAACAAATGAATTAGATTTTCGTGGTCTTAAAAATCTTTACAAATTGATATCTCCTGATTATCAGCCATCAGCAGCTTCAGTCGAAATCTCCTCTGTGTCGCTGCCAGGCTTCAAAAACACATCAGTTTGCACTCTCAAATTACAACACGTACGCACTCTGCCAAAGAATCGTTCCTTCCTTCTCTCCCTGGCTGCAGATCAGAAAGGAAACAGAGGTCTGGTTACTGGTTAACTCAGACGATGAAGTTATTCTCACGTACGCACAAGAGGCTGCTCACTGGAGTTTGAACCAACATATGAAGCACAAAAACACCAAATATGCATATGACGGTCTGATTTATTGTCTCTTATATGTCATCAGATGTTAACGTTTAAAGACTACACCTACTTATATTTGCTTTTGCGTGATAAATAGATGTTCATTTTTTATGCTAACTAATGAACAAGCGGCAACACACACACACACAAACACACACGTGCAAACCTAAACACAGGTTGACCGTGTTGTCACCCTTTTTCAACCCTGAATGGTCAAATCTTCCAATTCTAAAGAGTATACTTTGCTTAACCACGAATAATGGCACTAAGCTGATGATGATGGTGATGGTGAAGGACAGCCAGTCCTATAGAAGTTTATGGAACACCAGCTTGTCTGTCTTGACCGCTGTACAAACTCTCCTGACAGTCATTCTCCTTACAGTCACAGACAGTCATTCTTGGGCCATATTGAATAAGACATTGAATCTATTTTGGAAATATTACTCACACTGTGTTTCAAAAAGGAGCGTTATCCGTGGCATGCTCATTGGTTAGTGACTTTTAATTGGAAAGCTGTTAGCCAATGAGCTTGCAGTCACACAGTAAGACCTTCTTGTCACATCCAGTTTTTTCAACCGAGATGGTGGAAACACCTCAAAACCAGACTTCAGAAATAATGTGGTGACATTGCAGTATCTATGTACATCATTTATACTGTCTGTGGTTGTTGCCAACACTTTCTTCTTTTGCGTTTTTTGATTAAATGGTGGTGGGCTAAACAATTTCTATATGTATGAACATATTATATTCTACTAGACGCCAGTAAAAAATGGGGGATTATTTATTTCAAGAAGATTAATTATTAGATTCATCTTCATTCGGTCTCCATCCCCTCACCCCGGGAGGGACACGGCAGATAACTGTCCCTCCCTGAGCCTGCTTCTATGAGGGTTTTCTTCCTATTAAGAGGGAGATTTTTCTTCCCACTGTTGCCAAGTGCTTGATGGTCATTTGATTGTTGTTTTCTCTTTATTATTGTCGGGTCTTTATCTTACAATATAAAGCATCTTGAGGTGACTGTTGTTGTCATTTAGTGCTATATAAATAAGACTGAATTTAATTTAAACTAGGTGCTAAAAGAGCCTAAACGTGTGTATTGGACCTAATGGGAGCCCTTTACAATACAGTTTAAATATAAAAATATAAAAATGCATAAAAACATTCATGTGTGTTTTGTGGAAACTGTCGGATATATTGTGTTGAATAAAATTTTGAGTTCTTTTTTCAAACACATTATGTTGATGATGTTAAATAATGGTAAAACTTTTATGCCCCTCCCCCCACTGATACTATTAGTTGCAGGGCCATCATCCAAGCTTACTACATGTAATGGAAACAAGCTGAACTTATGCCATTCCCCTTCAGGTGACCTTTGACCCTCTGCTCTCAGAGTCACTGTTATATCTGACTTGTTTTTGTCTGGAGAGAGAAAAACATATTTACACTAGAACCTGTTTGCAGCAGAGACTGACTCATCATGGGGGTGGGGTCATTGATGGTCACTGTGCTGATTAAGGGCAAGCCTTTGGTAGAGCTGGCACAGCTTCTTTCACACCGTCCCTGTTTCATCTGGCAACAGGAAGCTGACTGCTGTGTGGAGAATCACGTATGCAGACATTCCGCAGAAATGGAGCTCCGGGGAGCGAGCAGCGACAGCGAGGCACGATGTGACACGTCTGCACCCTCTGATTCCTTATTAAGTAGTTGGTTATCAGATACACGAGTTATTTTCTTCAACCTTGAATCCACCCAGCAGGGTCACTGAGTGTCTGCTGCAGAGCGCTGCTGACACAAGATAATGATACTGAAGGACTGATAATTCCATTGATATTTATAGTCAAATAAACATGTTTGAAATAGAAGCAACTCATAAGATGACCAGAAAATGGAAATATAGTCTGATCGTTTTTGTTATTGCCAGCCGTCTGTTTAATTTAGAAAGTGTTTCATTCATTCATCCATCCATCCATTCGCAGCCGCTTATCCTTCTCAGGGTCGCGGGGGGCGCTGGAGCCTATCCCAGCTGTCTTGGGGCGAGAGGCGGGATACACCCTTTCAACTTTACTATAACAGGCTTCCTTTACTAGCAGCCCATTACAAAACACATCATTTTTTGCCATGTCTTTCACTGGATCAGCACAAAAAGTCAAATTAACACAGTTTTAAAGGAATAAAATAGTATTTTTGTAACAATAAGGTGATTCCCAAATATTTATCGGCTGAAAACATATCTATATCTCGGCATGGTGTGTCATGTGTCCTTAAAACAACTGAGTAAACTGAACAAGTGAAAGGCAAAAGAAAAAGTGTCAGCCCTTAAAAACAATAAACAGTCTCTTTAAGTCATGTTGCTGAGAAATGAGAGAAAAATCCAGCACAGGCCTGACACCGGAATGGACAGATTCATCAGTACTTGAGTTGATCCATCTATTGTTTAAGTCAAATCATTGTCCGTATTTATGAAGGAGATCAAACAAGAGGTACAACAGTGAGTGTCTAAAGCCATCTAACACGGTGGAGGCTCGGTCATTGCATGGGGCTGCAGTTCAGCCAGTGGTATTTGAGATCTTGTCCAAATTGATGGACCTATGAACACAGAAGTGCTACATGAATGTGTATGTGAGTGCTTTGAGTGGTCTATTTAGTATAAAGCTGCTTTATAAAAAAAAAAAAAAGGTCCTTTTGCCATTTAGTGGCAGATTTTGATTTACCAGAAATAACATCTGGGAAAAGATTTATTGTCACTTGTGTTTTTTTTCAACATCCAATGATCACAAATACAATCGCCAATGCAGTAAAAGCATACCTGGATAAAAAGAAATACACAGTGGAACACTATCAGTCATGGATCGGCCTCCCCAGAGCCCAGATACCAACATTATTAAAGCAGCATGGGGTCATGTTGAAAGAGAAAGAATCAAAAGGCAGCCAGCATCCAAAGAAGAGCTTTGGATGGTCCTTCCAGAAATCTGGAGAACTATTCCTGAAACCACCTAAAGAAATGACAAGAAAGCTTGCCTAAAAGAAATCTTGCTTTATTGAAGAGTAGAGGTGGTGATACCAAATATTAACATTCAAGCTCATTAGAACTGTAAAAGCTCTATTTTTGCCTTATAGGTTGCTGTGTTCCCATCTTTGAATTAACCCCTGCAACTTCTTCCATTTTCCTAGCAAAAAATAAAGAAATGAGGTGAAACCGGTCATTATGTAGTGTAAATTTGCTTGCTGCAGATACTTGTTAACACGTGTTATTGTGTGAGTACCATGACGAGCCACAACAAACCAAACACCTTGTGTCCCCAGCACTAAGAATGTCATGCAGTTTGTCTGTTCAGTTTTTGTTAAGTTAATTTGGTCTTAGATATAATTCTGAGTGACATTTAAAAAAAATTTAATTCAAAGTTTGAAATCTAACTGCTGTCCACACAGTTATCTTTATCAGTGAAATGGTTTAATATTAGAATAGAATAGAATAGAATAGAATAGAATAATCCTTTAATTGTCCCACAGGGGGGAAATTTGGTTGTACCAGCAGCAAGAGACACATACACTAAGAGAACAAGACACAGAACAGAAACACTATTTTTTTACAGAAAATAATATTTACAGAATTTAACAGAGAAAAAAACAATGTGCAAGTTATGACAGTGGTAATTGTTATGTATGTAGTTGGGCTCTGTTTTTGGATTGGGCCTTTTCCTGTCATGGTATAGTCCAAAGAAATCGCCATAAATAACATCATGAGATCAAGAACATGTGTTAAGAAGAATTTATAAGGATTTCTGTGAAGAGAATCCAGTTACCCTTACACTGGCTCATGGAGCAGTTAAATGGGTCTGCTAAGGTGAAACTACTAAAAGCACATGTTAGATGATTCACTCCACAAATTCTCACCACGTTTTCATCATGTGGGTCATATAACCACTTGCAAAGAAATCATGTTAATATAGCTCAAAAAGTTAATTTATTCATTTTTAATTAATGTACTATTAATATTCATATAAAGCAATAACTTGACAAAATGCAGATGAGATCACAAAAGTGTAACGTTCACAGTCCAGTGAAGGGTTTAACACAGCCTGTAGCTGAAAGTTTGGTTTAGACCAAATCAGCAATTTGTGGCATGAAACAGAGAAAACACACAATGAACTTACATTTACATAATCAGGGTCACTTGTCACTCACAGTATTTTGATTGTTTTATTCTCTGACGGTTTATAAGGAGAACATTACCTCCTTTCCTTTCATAAAGAATCATCCAGTGTATCCTAAAGGACTTAATAAAGGAAGCACGGCAGCACCTTTAGAGAATTTTAAGAGCTGCTGTTACGTCTGCCATGCAGATTCTTACATTTTCAGGGTTGAAAAACAGATTTTAAGCTCTGTTAAAAACGGCAGAAAAATCATTTTTACACCATTTCCACGCATCACAACCCAAAGCTGTAATCTTGTTGTTCAACATAATTTTCTTCTAAAACATACTTTGAGGATCAGTATCATTACATAGTTTCAATAGCAAAATGGCGCCAATTCAATGACCATGATAAAGAGGAGAGCAGAAACAAACGCCGACGCCCTGGATAATTCAAAAGGTGTATTTTGCCTGAAATTTCACCCTCTTATTCCACCATATAGATATGTGTAGCATATGAAACCTCGCTTTGACCTACATTTTGATAGCAGGCTCTTCTTCTAGAACCTTTACAGACAGCATAATTTTCCAACATCCTTTTTTTAATTCAATGCTTCTAATTGAATTTTTTTTAACCTTCATTGCATGAAGGTAAAATTTTACATTTTACATGTGACTTGAACAGAGTTGTTGTGGTGACCTTGGCCACCCCTCAAAGCTATCTTTAAGGTTTAGATCCTTCCGGAGCTAAATATGATTATGCTGTGTTTACGTGTCTATACGCATTCCTCTGAGAAAGACGATTAAATGCGATCTTATTAAAGAAAATGAGCCTAGACCTTTGTTTTTCCTTTGCCATAATTACCCAGAATCCCTTGGTTCTCTCTATTTAAATGTGCTAAAAACAGATGATTAAATAACTAAACTGTAACCAATGCACGTTTAAATGTGGGTATCGTACAGTTCGGCGGCTGTAAGATATAGTCATCAGAAACTCGGCATACTTGAACGTGTTACTTTTATTAGCAACCCGATATTATGAACCCGATGGTCACTTCTTTAAAGTGTAGCTGTGCGTCTGTATATAGCAGCAGGACTCTTTCAGCCCGTTCCTGCACTCTCGGGGTGTTTCGGCTAACGTGCACGCTTCGCTCGAGCTCTCCGTGCGTGCTTCGGTCATCCGAGGCTGCCGCTGTACTAGAATCTGCTGCAAGTCACGTACGTTCCGAGGTGACAGCAGATTATTCCACTGTGACTTTTTTGGGAGCAGCATCGGGATTTACACGGCTTTTTGACTGGGGGGAAAACCAGAAGGTACACGACGCCGGCAGCTGTTTCCGAGAAAATGCTGCTTTTTGTTTTTATTTTTTAATGACAACGTAAAAAAATTCGACTTTACTCTCCGTTTGCCAAATACAAACGGCCTAGAGTCGGCCGAACAGCGCGATGCAGGCAGAAATTCGCGTCAGATAGCTGTTTTAAGACATAATAGGTAGGTTTTAGAGGAATCGTCTGTCTATATATTACTAAATAAATTTAAAAGTACAACTTCGATAGGTAGGCTATCCTGCCAGAAAGGTCACGACAGACGGTGGAACAACATTATTATTATTGTTGTTATACTTTCACAAAGTATCCAAATCCATTAAAGTACAATGCAACAAAAGTGTCTGGCCACAATCTTCAAAATAAAAGCTTTGTCGGTAAATGATTTGGGGTGTTTTTTGTAGTGAAGGATGAACTTTTCCAGTAGATATTCTTATGATATTTTTTTTCAACTTCTTGATATATTTTTGTAATAGCTGTTTGTGTGGCTATTAATGTGACCTTTGCTCTCACTCTTATTCTGGAAACCAGCTTACTCATTTTCTGGTCTTCCTGCTCTTTCCTGGGAGCTTTGTGCTTTCCTATAAAACAGTCAGCAGAGTGTAGAGCAGCTAAACAAGTTGGATGGGAACGCATGCAGACATGGGTCCTCTTTCCAAGGTTGTGAATAAGGAAAAATTTAAAACTGAAACCAACAAACTTGTCAGTGATGGTGATGATGACCACAGAGGCACAGATCAGCTGCTCCCCTGGAGGTTTAGCAGTGCTGACACTGGACCTGGAGAGACTCTTATGGGAGCCAAGGTAGAGCCTCAGGTTAGGGTTGGTGTCAAAGACGGAGTTGACGAACAGTTTGGTGCTGGAGATGGAGTTACATTTGGGACCAGCAGCAATAATGTCACAGTTGCAGACACAAGAGGTCAGATTCAAGAAAATGGGACTGGGGTTGAAGCTGGAGTTGAGGCTATGAGTGAAGTCGGGAAAACAGTCAGAGATATATCCAGGGCTGGGGATGGGAAGAATAGAGCCGGGCTCCTGCCCTATGCTCTTCCCTGGAGCGTCCATCCTAGATCCAAAGACCGGAGGTACCGCAGTAGCCACAGGCTGGTGCTCCACTATATCATCCCCAGTATGAACTCCTATGGCATGTGCATCATTGACAATTTTCTCGGGAGCAAAACTGGAGACCGGATTTTGCAAGAGGTCCAAGAGCTGCACCACTCCGGAAAGATGCAAGACGGCAAGCTGGCCAGCAGAGGCCTGGACAACACTAGGAGTATTCGTGGAGACCAGATTGTTTGGGTGGAAGGAAACGAGCCGGGCTGCGAGAACATTGGCTACCTGCTGTCGAGGATGGACAAACTGGTAACCTACGCCGATGGGAAGTTGGGAATGCACAAGATCAGAGGAAGGCACAAGGTTAGTAGCTGTCGCACTCCGTCTACATTCCCAAGAGCCTCACTTACTTTATATCTGAAACTGATTTAGTTCCATATGTATTCTGTTTAAGTGTCTGCTCAGGAGCTTTGAATCTTTATCAGTAATTTGTACAAAGCCAACACTTGAACACACTTAGTAATATGTTTTGAACAGTTGGAGAATCCTAAAGAAAACTTCCAAATGTCTGGAAAAAACTCCAGAATCCAATAAGCCACAGCTGCGTCCACAACATGCTCCCATGTGTAACTCATCTTTATCAGCGTGCCAGTTTAGAGTAGAAAACGTACACGACAGTCAAACGAATATTGGCAGGGCAAGTATTTCACATTAAACTCTGGATTTTGGAGTTAATATGTCCAGTGTGGGACAGTGCTTTGTGTAAAAGGACTTCTGTGAGAGATTTCAAATGTTTTTCCTGACAGTAATTAAGCACATTTAGGAGGTTACAGTGCTTGAGTACACTTTTGTTGAATTATACTTCCACCATATTTCAGAGTGTAATATTGTGCGTTTTACTACAGCATTTTACAACGGTGAAGATTAAACCAGCCATTTCAAACCTTTCTGTCGTCTTATGAAAAGCAAAGTGCTGTTGGGCTCACATATCTCAGCAGCTCTGTGGAATCATGATTTCTTTCTTTTGTTTTTTTCCCAGCTTAGCGACTCCCCCCAGTATATGTTGAAATAATCCAATATCTGACATAAATTCAGACAACAGAGAATACCCCGGCCCGTAATAAAAAAACTGAAAACAGACTTTTGTATCAAATCCTTGTTTATTTTTTGAGTCTCTGTAATGAAAGTATGCATAAAATAGTCCAGCTTTTACCACCTGGAGCAGCCGCAACAGCATTTTGCTGCTTACTCACCGACACTCCACTGTAATAATAATAATAATAATAATACCATAATCATAGTCTTACATGATAGCATATGTTGGGGGTTTAGAGCAGTTTTTCCGTTTATTTCTGTAACTATATTTTGTTGGTAATAATTTTCAGGACTTGTACTAGAATTTAAAATTGATGCAAAGCAAATAAGTAATTAAACATTTTAAAACATACCTGGTAATACGATTCATCTGCTTATGAGTTTAGTTGTATTATTTATTTTATTACTATTATTATTATCCTGTATGCTGCCTGATAGTTTCCGTAACAGTTGCTTTGTATTTTCCCTGCACGTGGTCAAGTACACGTTCACTGTTTACTTCCGTTAGGGAGGGGAGGAGGCAGTGAGCGCGAGGGCTACATGCAGCTCACGTAGTACTTAATGGCGACGGGCACGCCCAGCGCGTGGGCGCGTTACAGAACCACTGCTGCTTTTTTTAACTTTAACCAACTCGCGTTGTGGCAGCTTTACAGCGTGATATTTTGTGTTGCTGATAACGAGGTGAATAATAGTAATATAACTTTGTGCTGCCGTGGTTTCTTGTTGTGGCACATTGTTTTTATATGTACCGCTTGTTTTATGTGTGATTTCAAGTGAAAACAATTTGACACGCGAATCGTCACGTGATATAAGAGGAGGACATAAAAGCGAAACGCAGTGGGGAAGTCACGAAGCCTCACCTCTCCCCCACACAGTGGACATCACATTCAGCACGTCTCTCACTCCTCTCACATTCACTCCGCTCTCTACTGTAAAGCTAGAGGGATGCCACCGGAAGTAGGCCGGCATTCCTTTAAAATAAAACTATCTTAACTCAAGAATCAATTCAGGTGAATTAGTTTTCTTATTAGAGACTAAATGTCGAATCAATATCAGAATTAGTGCATTTGTGTTTTGTAGTTAAGCCACGTGACGAATTTTAATACAGTTGAATTTTATCTGAATGTTAAGTGTTTATAATTTGACCGATTAGTTTGAAATATTACCAATCTTAGAATATTTAGCATTTTACTTGTACATGTACAACATTTTTTTTAATTATTTTGATCATATTATTGATTAGTATTCAGTAATTCATGAAAATGCTCTACAGCAGCCTGTTTAGCCTCAAAATGAAATATTGTAGTCCCACACTTAAAGCCACTGAAGGTTTATGCTTTCAGATATTTATCATTAAATTTTTTCTAACTGATGTTCCTGACATTCTTTATAATAACTAAAAATGTTGTTACAAAATTGATAGGGGGAACATAGCAATTCCCTAGTTAAAATAAAGAGAAACAGGCACACTATTAACACACCAAGAGGCAACAGGTTTGTCAGGCAGTGCGACATTTATTGTGAAATGCATAACCGGATGTGGTGTGTGTATACAATCGCGTAATCGCCTGTGCCGTGGGTAGAATAGGAGCTGGACGATAAACGCGAGCGGAGACACGCAGGACTTCAGAGGTATTCCGTGAACTCGGTCAGCTCGTTGCTTGACTGTTGGACTTCAGCAGGACTGAATTCAGACCGTCACAGAAACAGAGCTGACGGCGAGACGGGCTTCCCTCTCTCTGTTTGTCTAATCAATCGTTTTACAGCCAAAACTTTGAACCTCCGACTCGTTTCTTTTTATACGTTTTTCTTTTAAACTACCAAGATTACCTCAACCGTTAAAATGCCTTTCATTGAACACTTATCGGACACGGAATTGGAGCGTTTGGCTCTTGAGCAGGTCGTCCCGGCCCTGCAGGAATACGGCTTCTACTACGTGGACGGACTCCTCGGAGAGCTGGCCGGGGGCGCGGTGCTGGATCAGGTGAAGGACATGCACCGCTCCGGAGTCCTGCAGGACGGCCGGCTTGCTGGATCCGTCCCGGCAGTCCACCGGAGGAGCATCCGCGGGGACAAGATCGCCTGGGTGAGCGGATCGGAGCGCGGTTGCGAGGCGATCAACTTCTTGCTCAACCTGATCGATAAGCTGATCTCCTTTTGCTCCGGGAGGCTGGGAAACAAAGCGATTCGGGAAAGATCCCAGGTAAGCGAAACCGCCTGGTGGCGCGATCCTGGTTTACAGCCAACATGACGATTCAGAAAAACAAGCTAATAGAGAGCCAAAATGTGCCAGTATTTGATGATCGGAAGCGACCAAACAGGAGACGCAGAGCACCAGAGTTGGCAAAACAGAGAGGAAAGCAAAATGCGAACAAACTAGCTTCCATGTGTGATCGCCGTTTGAAAACCAGAAAGTCCAAATAAAGCCCAGCGTGAGTAGTTCATTTAGAGTTAAAGTAAGTTAAACCGAGAAATAAGCATGTAACGCTTCACAGAGAAGACCACATATAAGATGTGCACAGTTTCAAACCGAGTTTAGTTAACTCGTCTTAGTTAAGTGACAGATTCTTTTACTGTTTTTATAGCATTTCTTTGTGATTTAGACCTTAAAGATTTTCCAACAAGCTTCGTCTAACAAACTCCAGTCAGCAGCAGAAAACAAACTTCATGTGTCTGTAACGCAGATAAAGTAGTAGGAGTTCTACTAAAAGAGTACTTTTTTTTTTTTTTTCCACTGTCACTAGTGGCATTGTCCTGTGCTGTGCGCTGGTGTGGGCTGCAGCTGGTTATAAGTGAGACCAGGGGATGCTGTTTATCTGTTTATCTCAGACTTTCCTTCTTTCTTTTATTTGTTTAACAGTTTTGCTCATCACACACTCCTCACATGCTCTCCTCCTCTGGCTGCTCATACTTAGAAGTGAACACACCAAAGCTCTTGTACGGAAACACGACACGCTGTAAACATTGATTTTAATATTGGTATTTATTACAGAGGACTGCTAGTTGTCAAAAAGGCAGACGTGAGCTCTAGTGGACTCGACATAACTCCGGCCTGTTTTAATCACTAAGGCTGGAGCTTTGTTTTCCCCTCTATCCTTTTCTTTCTTTCTGTTATGCTTGGATGTTCTCCTTTTTCTCAGTAACTTGTTGGCCTTTTGGCAGTAGTTCAGTAACGGACCAATTCTGGGCCCCGAGCCAGTGTTTCAGAAACCAGAACACGGCCCAGGAAGGGCAGGGAATTTACGAGGTCAGGTCCTCTGGGTGTTCTCCGCTGCTCCGTGGTGATTGATGGCGTGAATATTACGGTTGCCGTTGCTTTTACATGTATTGTTTACTTATTAACCTGAGCAAAAACCTGTGGGCACTGACCCAGAATCAGCCTCCACATCATAATGACATTATTGTATTTACTAGCTGTGTATAAACTGCCAAATAGACATAAAACAACATAATGCAGTTCAAAGTAGATCTGAAATTTTACTAATGTGTTAACAACTATAACTCTGCAGCTCTCAAGCAGATAATGAATGACAGTATTGTAGTATTAATGCACGTAGGGTTGTGAAGGCTGGAAGTCAGGCGCCTGTAAGTGAGATGGTGTAGCCTACAACGCACTGCTTCGTGTGCACAGCAGCGAGAGAAAATCTTTATTTGATCTAATTTCTTTTACTGGAGATTCTTTCAAAGGTTTGTGATGCATTTGGAGCCGAGAGAAGACCACGTCCATGTCAAAACAAGGTTATTAAGATGTGTCCTTTCAGCTAACAGTAGTGTTCAAACAGCAGTTAGTGTAGTTTGTGTGACGAATGTCATTTCACTTCGGTACAGTACCAGGGCCTACATTAAATGTATTATTTCATTTCCATAAAAATGAGCAGTGGTGGAATTTAACTCACCTGTTTCGGTACAAATTCAAAATGCATTTAATTACTTCCATTTCATATCGCTCTGTACCTAAAATACGAAATCTCACAGACAAACATACTGACATCACTACATTTGTCTGAAAGGTTTACTTACTTTTATTTAAGGGTAATATTAATATTTATGTTAGCAAAATAAATAAGATTGTGTTCATTTTGTGTGTTTCAGGTGAAAATAAGGGTAAACTGACTGTTCACCCTTTACTGGGGGAGAAAATCGTGCTGTGTCGTAACTTTTTTTTTCTTCCTCTGAAAGCACCGCCATCCCACTTATATTTTGTCTTTATAAAAAGACCTTTGTGAATATAGGAAACAAAGATTTACAACCTTTCAAATTTTTCTAGAGTTGAGGTTCTGGGAGAAAACAGCTCACCCACTCTCCCCCCGTTCCCCCGTCTCTAAGCTGGTGCTCCCAGGCTCCAGTTTATCTTCCCTTTCCTCACACATTGATGAATTTGTCCCAAAGTGTCATCAGAGGTGGAAATCCTCTATGCCATCACCTCATCCTTGAAGCACCAAAGAAGTTGTGCTCCAGTGGGTTTCTCAGTTTCCCCTTACTCCAGACATTTGCAGTCCTAAGAGAAATTAAGACAGTGGTATTGATTACCTGTAAAATTGCCTCAGTCTCTGTAAGATTAAGCCAAAACTTTTACCTGCTTTTTGTTTTGAGGGCTCTAATCAATGACTCGCATCACAAATGTAACTTCGCTGCATTTCCAGTTCTTCATTATTTTAACATGGGTACCTCTGGATCGCCCAGTGCTTACATTTAAAAGAGAATTCTTTGACCGCTTTGCTTGGACCGTCCAGCCCACCAGTGAATCTTGGGATCCACTTGATTCATCCTGCAAAACCCGGAAAAAGACAGACACGTTTATGAGCTGCATTTTAAGAAACGTTCGAAGCGTTTGTCGCCTCGTAACATAATCGCATGCCTACAGTCACAGCAAGCCTAGCAAACCCCATGACTACCTGTATGAGGTGCCAATCAATGTGGCCATGTTCTTAATATCAAAATCCAGGTGGACGAGTCATAAAAATATTCACCCCACTCAGACTAGGGCTGGGCAAAACGATTATTTTCCGAATCGATTAATCTAGTGATTAATTTTTCGATGCATCGATTAATCTAATGATATATGTTACTGCGAAGCAGCTTAAATGAGTTTTGCATTTATGGAGGTTGGGTGTTTATCTCTGAGTGTATGTCTACATGGGGTGTGTGTGGATGAATTAAAGGGTAAAAACCAGTGTTAGTAAAAAAGTTGAAAACTTACGGTCGTTTTATGATCGGCCATTTCCACCTTACAAAGCCGGCAAAGACTGAATCACTTCCTTTTCGGTTAAAATATCCCCATACTGTAGAACTGCTCCCCCTGAACGTGGTTTAAGTCTACATGTTACCACTACTCGCTACCGCCATGTGTTTTTTTTAAAGTGACGACGCATCGACGCAAATTTTTTACGTTGACGTATTTTACGCGTTGCCGTAATCGCTTACGTCGACGCGTTGTCCCAGCCCTAGCTCAGAGTGTTTATGAAAGTGGAAAGCAGCCAGAGAGGCCAAAATCATTTTTTGTACTAGGATATGCTTTTAATGCTCAACATGGGAGTCTATGGGCATCGACTCTCTTTTAGTACCAGCCTCATGTGGCGCTTGGAGGAACTGCAGCTCTGGAACCGCATTTTGTCAAAACACCTCAATTTAATTTGGATCTGATTTGCCAAAATTCCCTTTTTGTTTTGTTTTCACATTTTTAAAATCAAATTGAATATATCTAAGAGATCTGACACTTTACAATGCAATTAGTTAGATATCTTAGTTAAGTAGTTTCTTTTTTTCTTTTTTACATTGTGTAGGTTTTGTTGATAAATATTTATCCATTTTGGATTCAGGAGAACAGAAAAACTGAAACTCAACAGAGAGAGGCCGACAGTGAGCCAGTCAGTCACTTACAGATATTCTATTGTACACAGCTGGAAAAATGTCTTCGATAAATGATATCATAGGACTGCAACAACCAGGCAGCTAACTTTTTGAAATGACAACATCAAGTCAGTCTTTGATGGATGCCAGTCTTAAATATGTGTCCTTGTCTTTGAGATCAGCATCACTTGGGCTGGAAGGACCCTGACCTTAACTTTAAAACTAAGCCTAATCCTCAAAAAGCACTTTTTAAAGTTTTAAATCACAAAGCAAGAACCGACCAAAATGTCTTTAAGTTTTCAAAAATGTCCTCATAAAGACATCGTTCCTCTGAAAGTCAGAAACACGGGCGTGAAGGTATGCACACGTAGCAGTGGACATTCTCACGTACACATTCAAGTCCTCCTTCACTCCTCCTCAACACACACTAAAGCTCACTCACTCACTCACTCACTCACTCACTCACTCACTCACTCACTCACTCACTCACTCACTCACTCACTCACTCACGGTATCCTCATTTCATGCGCGTGCACACACACACACACGCTCACGTGCCGGAGTGTACAGTAAGCTCTTATCACATGTTTGTGTGTGTGTATGTGTTATCAGATGGAACACACACACATAGTTGTGTGAACAGAATTTAAAATCAAAAATTGCACCCAAATTATGGGAATTTCCCCAAGTAAATGTCTGACTAGACATCAGTCTGTTCGGTGGTTGAAGCCCAACAGTGCAGCCGGAGTATCTGTGAGGCGTTAAAAGGCTCTTAAAGCCTTAAACAGCAGGAATCGCTGCAGACACGCTGTAGTCTCACGCTCCACACGTAGCTTTGTCATTAAACCATCAGCTGGCTGGCCACCTGCCAAGCAGCTGCACAGACATCACCACACCTCCGCAAAGTCTCCCCCGGCCCCCTCCTCTCGCTGCTACAGAGATAAGATAAAGTTGAATTGAAAAACAGTTCTGAGGCGTTTTGTTTTCGGTCCTTTTCCCCTCAGTCTCTCATTTTGTCCCTGCCCAGACCCCCTCCTGTATATGTCATTCTGCAGGAACCCACTTGTACGATGACAGTAAATGATGATGAAGCCTGTGTGTGCGCATCTGTGGATGCCCTGGTGGCGGCGTGTAAACAAACTTGCGTGATTTCTCCGCTTCCCCTCAGAGCAAGCCTGTGGAGCAGGGCAGCCGCTCGTTATCAGTGCTAGGGGTTTGTCGTCACTGGCAGCCAGGGCGGCCAGAAACTACGTGCAGTTTTGGAGTCCCTCGCACACACTGACGGGGGCTCGACTTCTGCACCCACCCACCCACCATCCCAACCCCCTTCTCATGAAAAGCAATAGAGAGGGTTGTTTCACAGCGAGAGCGCCCAAAAGGGAAGGGGTGTGGCATCTACATGGTTGCATGCGACGGGTGTATAAACACAGACATCAGGTGGTACACGTTGACGTCAGTAAGGTTGCTAAAGGTGCACCGCTGTTGTCGTTGATATATCGAAGGAACGGGCTATTGGACCCGGGGGTTAATCTACACTGTGACCTTCCTGTATAAACTGGCATGTGTGTTGATAATCGTAAAGGAAAGGAAGTGAACAGGATGTTCACTTCCATGAGATTCTATGGAGCGTGCAAAGGTGTAGAAGGTCTTTGCACGCATGTGTTTGACAATAAGGGTGGTTTCACAATGAAATCCCACAGGAGAAAAAGGGCAAGCACGTGACTGCCGGCATCGGCCAGGGCCCAAAGGTGCTTCGCCTCTATAATTTCATGTTGTAGCGGTTCCATGGATAAATGCAAATCATGCTCATGTCATGGACGTGTGTGTACGCGGAGACACGGGCATTAGTCGAGGGGCTTGCGTGCAGTCTGTGTGTAATCATCGGGGTCAGGTGACGGCGTTGACGTCAGAGAGATGGTAAAGATAACACACATCGGTGCTGCTGATGTTTGTTTTGGCGCGTTTAAGGAACATGTGTTTTTAACAAGCATCAATCTTCCCTAACCTTTTTTTTTTTTTTTTCATTTGTAAAATGGGGTTCACGTTCTGGAAAACATTATTGTTTTTTTTCCCCATGTCAAAATGATGAAACGTGGAAACTTTACCAATTAATAAAAGAGGAAAAAATATTAAAAGACAATTTGTTAATGGGTTTTTATCAATTAAAAATAGGCTTTATAATGAAAATCAGTGGACAAGTAAATTGAAAGTCAATGGAAAGCATTAAAGCAGCAGGTGTGCTTTACTGCGAGCCTGAGTGAAGGATGTCAGTCGAGTGAAATGCTACATGTAGCTGCAGCGTGAGCAGATCGAACCTGAGAGCGTTCAGTGGCTCCGAATCAGCTGTTTGTGGCAACCTTTTTTTTTTTTTTTTTCCCCTGGGC